>JAPYZB010003424.1:0-10393 GCA_030522745.1 Eupelmus kiefferi | reverse complement strand
TGGCATAGAGAATAGAGTTCTATTCTCCGCATAATTTTCATGAAACCTTCCGAATAGCGCTGATTGGCTGTTTCTATTACGCGTCGGCTATTCCGACGGCTTTATTCTACTCATCTGCCTGCACCTTTAGAGTATAATTTTTAAATCTCTATTAATATAAGACAAAATTTTCTCGAAGTCAATTAACATTTTAAACTTTTGCAGATTTTTGATAATTATAAACTTTATATAAAAAATCGTTTTTAACTATTACTATACATAATATTTATTATTTCAGTGCACTTTACCAGTGGATTTTATTGTTAAAAACTCACTCGGCATTGAAGCAGGCAATAGATTCAGTCCTGTGTGCATTTTGTTGCGTGAAATCGTCATTCTTTCAATCCCTACTACAAAAAGTGCAGATACTTGTGCCAAATTTGTCAAATAACCAATCAGGTGCTTCGATATCCGATGATCGAAAGGAAAGCGAAGGCCAAACGGATGATGGTAAAAGTGTCGCTGACCTAAACGATTGGTATGCACGCCTTGCTCAGTCAGAGTTCAAGCGTTTATCGCTGACAGAGGGCCAACTATTATCAATAGCGGCTGCAGCGCGATCACCTCCTGGTATTTGTCAATTAATTAACTCGGGTCTACCGACTTTGCTAACCGCCTGCATT
Source organism: Eupelmus kiefferi (assembly GCA_030522745.1). Taxonomy (NCBI): domain Eukaryota; kingdom Metazoa; phylum Arthropoda; class Insecta; order Hymenoptera; family Eupelmidae; genus Eupelmus; species Eupelmus kiefferi. The sequence continues at coordinate 9,731 of JAPYZB010003424.1, read as the reverse complement.
ATGGAGTTTGCAATATTAGAAAGATCAAAACAATCACAGGAACACCATAGGCAGCAACAACTGAACGCTGAAAAAACTTTGGTTACTATTTTTATTTATTTCAATCAATTTTTTTTATTTATTTCAATCAATTTTTTTTATTTATTTCATCAAAATTTTCAATTATTAATGAGAAAATTTTGATTTTAATAGTATTTTTTAATAGTAAAACTATTTCTGTTATTATTATAATTATTTTCATTCCATATGTAAAAATTTGATCAGTATTTTTATTGATTTAGTTTTAAAAATCTTTTGTGCTTTTTGTTTAGACGATCGTCGAATCAGAAACAGCTTCTGTGGAAAAAAATGCAGGGAGTGCTGGTTTAACAGATAGTGATAAAGCTGGCGAGAATGCAGCAGAAGAAAACAAAATAGAGGGATTGGACATGACAGAACCAGAGAGCGTAGCCACAGTTTTAGAATTTTTGTCATTAGTTTGTTCTGAAGGCAAAATGCGTGATTGGCTAGGCAAAGATGGCAGTGGATTTTGGTTACCTCTACTTAATTTACTAAGCGATAGACCAATCGAAAATCCATCAGCTTCCTCTCTAAGGTGAGTTTTTTCCTATCAAAGGATAAGTGGCGTTTCTTGAGAAATTCAAAAATATTATTTTGTACTGTTTTTATTTACACGATAAAGACTAACTACTTTAAGATACTCAAAGTTTTAAACTAAAATTTTAATCAAAATTTGAATTGTTTGTAACTATTTGTAACTCAAACAATATTTGCAGATGTTCAAAAATAAGCATGTCCTACGCAAAATTAGAAAGTGCCATGATTAAGTTCCTGTCTAAATGTTGTTGGTGTCATTCAACTAATCAAAAATTATTAGCTGAACTGCTAACAGAAGTTATTATTCAACAAAAAGCTCCAGCAGGTATACATTATGAGAAATAAAAAAGAGTTTATAAACACAACATAGTTATAGAGCAAGACATTAATTTTAATTTATTTCGTTTTAAGGTACGAGGGGTTTGCATGGAATTTCCGGTTTTACGAGAAGGCTTATTCTTCAACTTTTATTGGAGGGTGAAAAAATTTTAGTTTCTGTAACGTCGGAAATACCAATGAAACTTTCTACGATTGGTAGCAGTAATCTTCCAGTAATGCCCCCACACCCTGCCTTTCCATTAGGTCATTATCATCATTTATTGTACATGTCTACTCAATCAACTGTTGCAGACATTTTGCAACAAGTATCAGGTATGCATTTTAAAATATATACTTATTTTGAAAGTGTAGAACCCTTTTAAATCTTTATTGTCTTTTTTCTTGTATTTATATTTATTTTTTTTTTTTTAAATTATAGCTTTTACTTGTTTAAATTTATGATTTTTGTGATTCCTAATAAACGTGTGTACTGATTTCGCATGCAATTTTAACTAATCTTTTAATAGTTTAATACCTTTATTCCTTTTTAAAGTAATTCTTTTTAATTTTATTTGAAACCTTATCTTCATTATCTAAACAATATAATTTTTTATAAAAAAGTCTAAATTTGTTAAAAGAGCTTAAAATAAAAAAATAAATTCAGATTAATATATTTCATAAGTAATGATCATATTGCAATATATTACTAATCTTAAGAATACATTTTATTTCGTATTTAATGCAGTAAACTTCCTTCTTATGCAAAATAAATAAAGTTCTACAAATATTTAAAAATTGTTCTAAGGGATCTACGCTTCTTAAATTAAAGATATAAAGATAAGGGATAATAGCTCGAATCCTTGTAACAATTAACTCCTTGATCCCTATAAAAAATGCAGGCACTTGGCTGCTTTTGCTGCTCCCCAATAATTATAAAGGAAACGAAGCAGGTACTAGCAGTCTGGCGCGAAATCGCGAGCTCTGGGAGTCTGGAATGAACATCGTCATGGACTCACTCAGCGTAGCTGCTGGCAACACTGCCAAGGACAAACGAGCTAAGGAAGCCTCCAACAGATCACAGGCAAGAGGCCCTGTTATACGGAAGGCGCGTCTCAACGCAGGTAGGAAGGACTTTCTATGTTAAAGTTATTTTATTTGAGCAAATTTGTAGTTTATAGAAATTATTTATTAACAAATCATTACAAATTCATAACTCTAATTATTAATGCAGAATATTTTTTTGTATTAAACAATAAAATTTACAAATTGGCGCAAGACTTGTTTACTTATTTTTTTAATAAATTGATACGTTAATTGCTTTTGATAATCGAACAATTTACTTTTTGTTTTCAGATGGATCAGTATTAACGACAAAAAGCTCAAACCCCTCTCAAGGAAATGCCAATAGCATGGCTAATCAAAACTATTTGATTCTCTCATCCCGTCCTAATACCCCTTTGCCTCCAGAATTGACCATAGCCCAACTATTATCTATAGTCGAGGAAAGTGGAGTTTCATTATCAGAACCTTGTTTGTACTTGACACTACGACAACGAAATAAAGATTCTAAAGGTAAGTTCACGTTAGTTAACGATGAATTTATGGTAGTTTGTTCGTAGTTCAAGGATTGGAGAAAATGGATTTTCAATGAACTAATATGTTATTATAAAAATATTTATTTTTAAATAAGTCATTAATTCGGGGCATTTACCTTAGTTCATATTTCTTTAATCCTTGTATGTTTATGTTATTAAATTATGAATAAATTAAAACATTTCTTTATCTCTACTCTACTCTATTTTGACTTAATTCAAATTAAAATCGGCTAGAGTTCATTAATATAAAATATTAATGTATATATATTTCAAAATATTATAAATTTCATCAAAATTTTTGCGCGTGTCACAGAGTTAGTATTTTTTTCAGAAGAATCTTCAAAATCAAACAACCGTAATTCTTTGACCCGGTATCCTAGTATAGATAGTACATTAGAAGTTTTTAGCTCGAAGGGCGGTTTAGCCGTTCTTGCAAAGCATTTACCCCTAGTATATCCAGATTCGAGCAGACCAGTACCATTGGTTGAAAAGTCTCCTACGCAAGAGCAATCGGATGCCGATTGGGTCAAAATAGAACATAATGATAACGTTTACGAAGATTTGGAAGAGGGCACAAGTAATGGACCACCAAGAGCCATTCCACCAACACCACAGGTATTTTTAATTGTAAATTATATTTGCTGTTTTTCCATTAATTGACCTGTTTAATAAAATTATATTCTGATTGTTTAAATTAATAAAATTAAACTTAAATTATTATTTATAATTATTAATGTTTAAGGGTTCAGTTTTTTCGTGAAATATATTTCAATAGTTCATGGAAAAAAATTTTGATATCTTTTGTATTGTGTATCAATATAGAAATGTGTAATAGAATTCGATGTTAGTCCTTAAGAATTAAAATCAAATTTACATATACTTACTTTTATTCAATAATATAAACTACTGTAAGCCTACATTTTTTGTTAACAAATTTTTTTATTCTTTAATGTAATTTTGTTTTATGCATAGTACCGGATAAAAGTTTCTTAAAACTTGTATATTTATATTTAAGAATCTGAATTTTAAAAAGGAAAATCAAAATACTTTTCAAAAAGAAAAAAGAAAAAATAATATATTTCAGTCATGCAAAAATAATTTTCATATACTTATAATGTCTTTTAATTACCCGCTGATTTTTTTTTTTTTTATTTAATTAACCAATCAAATATTTTTATATTATTTTAAAGAAAAATGTAACTACCTCTATATGTTTTCTTTAGAAATTATTTTATGAATTATAATTTTCGAGTTATATGTTTTTAATGTCAAGTGCGTTTAAATTTATAAAACAATTTTATGAATTTTTGGACGTTCTTATATATGGTTAACAATTTCGTTACATCTAAGTAGAGCTAAATGTAATTTTTTTAATTTAATGTAAAAAAGAAAACTATTTTAATGTATTTTATAATTTTGTATTAATATATGAGTTATTATTGCAATTCTATATTGTTAACAATAACAAAATAAGTCTTAAAAATATAAACTCTCATAATTTAATATTATAACCAAAATATAAATTATTATAGGTTCCTCCACACTCGCTGGCAGCATTTGGTTTGTTTTTGCGCTTACCTGGTTATTCGGAGGTCTTGCTTAGAGATCGCAAACGTGCTCAGAGTTTGTTGAGACTAGCACTCGGTGTGACTGATGATGGAGAGGGCGGTGATGTACTTAGCTCGCCCTTAGCCAATTCTCTTCCTACTCTTCCATTTCAAGTACTGAAGCAACTACTTGACGACACACCACCAACGACGGATGACGGTCTTTTGTTAAGGCGCACATCTATCGAGGTTGGAGCTGTTCTTTTGCTGCTCAATTGTTTGGCTATTTTCACTCATCAAACTGGACATAATGAAGGTAATTTCTTTGTCAATATATTTAGTAATTATATTTATAATATTTTTAATTTATTTTACTTTATAAAACTTAATTTAATCATCTGATCAGATTAGTTATATGAAGGTTATATTACGTATGAATATAATTATTACTAAATTTTTTATAGAGATGATGTTACAATAGTGTATAAACAAACTTTTAATATTTTTAAAAGATTCTGATTTGAAATACTAATACTTAAAATTATTTTATTTGTAGGTGCTGAACAACGTACGGGTCAATCCGGTGGTAGAAGCGACGATAAATCACATCTTTATTGGGCCAAAGGTACTGGTTTTGGTACTGGCTCTACTCAGCAGTCTTGGAATGTCGAGCAAGCTATGATGCGACAACGCTCCGAAGAAGAGCACGTTACCGTGCTTTTACAAGTGCTTGCAAGTTACATCGGCACGGGCGATCAACCACAAAAGGAGTTGCCTTCAGCCTTTACCGAACTACTGTCTCGTTCCTGTCTCTTACCAGCTCTCTCTTCATATCTACGCAATGATTCAGTTCTAGACATGGCTCGGCATATACCGCTTTACAGAGCAGTTCTCCAATTGCTAAGAGCTATGGCAAACTCAAGCCAGTTGGCGCCTCTTTTACTTCCGAGGAGTGGAAAATCTGGCGATCCATCAGTAGTCTCCTTATTATCGAGTATGAGAGTGTGTGTGGATACGTATGTGCATAAGATCAATAGAACGAAAAATAGTTCCAAATCGAAATCAGCTGCCAAGTATCCAGAGGATAGTGAACAAGATGAGGGTTTAGCCACGCTAATACCTGATATTCAGGAAAGTGCAACAATTGTGCAGAAGGCGACCTCACGACTAGTTGAAGCAAGTGAAGAAATTGCCGGCCCCAGTCCTTCAGGTCCGGAGGCACCTTTAAGATCAATTGAACAACGGTATCTTGAGGTTATGAAGAGTCTTCAATTTGGTAAGTCAAATAGAGTTTGATTACAGATATTGGCTCCGTGCGTAACTTGCCAAAGCAATGCATAAGATAGGATGACAAAATTCGAAACTTTAGGATGAAGCCCAAATAAATTTAATGGCACTGCTATCTGTTGCGCATGGAGTGAATATTTAAATATTTTAACTTTAAATTAGATAATTTAAGTTAATAATCAAATTTATAGATTTATACAAATATAATTTAATATAATCGTAGATTAAAATATCAATTAATTATAAATTTCAGATACATATGAAATGATAGTAGAAAATCCAGATGGTGGTTTCAAATTTGCTGTATCGTACCACTTCGAGTCTAATATGCGCGCTGCTGGCGAGCGCAACCATCCTACTCGCGTCAAAAGGCTTGCGCAGGAAGCTGTTACCCTTTCCACTGCTTTGCCTCTCTCTTATAGCAGCAGCGTTTTTGTTCGTTGCGATACGGATCGACTCGATGTAATGAAAGTTTTAATAACTGGACCCGCCGAGACGCCTTACGCTAATGGTTGCTTTGAATTCGATGTTTACTTCCCTTCGGACTATCCCAACAACCCAATGATGATTAATCTGGAGACGACGGGTAGACGTTCGGTACGCTTTAATCCAAATCTCTACAACGACGGCAAAGTTTGCCTCAGTGTACTAAACACATGGCATGGTAGGCCCGAGGAGAAGTGGAATGCTCATACTAGTAGTTTTCTTCAGGTATTTAACTAAATTAAGATTTGTAAAATTTACTTCTAATTAATATTGCATAATTGAATATTGCAATAGATAATTATCTATTATATATCTACCGGCACAACAATATTTAAATTTATTTATTTGTACTATTTTCTTGTAGGTATTAGTATCCATTCAGTCGTTAATTTTGGTATCGGAACCGTATTTCAACGAACCAGGCTATGAACGTTCACGTGGAACGTCTAGCGGAGCTCAGTCTAGTCAAGAATATAACGCCAATGTATGCCAAGCCACAGCAAAATGGGCGATGCTTGATCAGATACGAAATCCATGCCCTTGTTTCAAAGAAGTAGGTTAAAAGAATTTATAAGTTTATTTTTAGATTTATTGAAGAATTGAACATTTTTAGATATTAATTTTGTTTTAAATATGGAATATTTATGCTTATTTATTTACTTTTAGGTAATTCATACTCATTTCTGGCTTAAGAGACATGAAATTGTAGCACAAATTGAAGGTTGGATTAGAGATATGGAAATGCATGGAGCAGATCGACGCTCCGGAAGAACTATATCATTAAGTGCTTTAGCCTTAAGGGTATGTTTTGATATATCTTCATTTTATTTAAATAATAATTTTTAATTTACTATTATCTGATTTAAATTTTTTGTTATATTGCAGAGACATTATAAACTGTTAAGAGAAGAATTAAACAAACTGCCAACACCAGAGGGCCTAGAAGATCTTGCAGAGCCATTGCGTTCGCCGAGTTCGCCCTTGGAAATGACAGGTACACCCGGAACTCCAAGCACGCCGCCGACTTCCACGCTCGCCGCCAACTTTGCCAGCCCTGTGCCGACAAGTAATAGCGTAGCCGAGTCGAGCAATCATGTGCATCACGATATCGACACGGACGTTGAGATGGAAAAGATGGTCTCAAAAGTCTGCGAATGAGGGGGCTTCACTCCAAGAAAATTGTTGGACATTTTTAAAAGTCTATTGTTAGTGTTATTGTGAATAAAAAAAGGCTGTCGACCTTACTGTCAATAGGAAGAAGTGTGTCAAAGGAAAAAAATTAAGGAACATTGTCTGATTTTAAAAGTATAGAGCCAGAGCCGCCCTTTAATCGTGTGCAAGCAGATAAGAGTAAAAGCGCATGTATATCTTCAAAGGCACTATCTCAAAATGATTCTCTTTACTGCAATCGAAAATTTTCATCGTCAAAGAGAATCTTTGAAGTGAGGGTGAGTGCCCATTTTGTGGTGAGTGTCGTGTGAATGCACACAGTGCGAAGAATAAAAAAAAGATAAAGAATTAATTTAAAAAATGTTAATGAGGGCCGTTTATAGTGCGCGCATACTGAGGCTGCTATAATATATGTGCACTGCGTTCGTTCTACTACTGTGTGTAATTGAATAGAAGTAAAGATCGTTACCTTTGCTATTTATTATAGATGTTCCTCGTTTGTAAAACCGATAAAGATATCGGTATGCAATACGACTACAAAATTTACAGTGAAAAATCTCGCAAAGAATTATAAGGATGTCTGCTAAATCTTCGGCTAATCGTAACTAATGATGAAGTCGATTGTTGTACAGTCAAAATGCAAACATCCGAATGGGTCGTGTGATTTTTTAAGTTTATCTTTTGTATCACTCGATTTCTCCCAAAAAATAAATGAATGTAACGGTTTTATGAGAAAACGTTGTCCGTAAGCGATTTTTATCGTATCGAGGATAGACGTGAGTGAATTGAACTCGATAATATTTTAAGTCGGCCTTGTTAGAGATGAAAAAAGTTAATATGTTTTATTGGAATAGTGCGTTCTCTTTTCGGACTTCGACAAAGTTCAACAATCCGACGAGTGCATTACGCAATTTTTTCCTTTTTTTTATTTTCTATCTGTATGTATAAATTATTTACTTCGTTATTTATATCTTTTTCTTCTCACTGAAAAACGTTGACTTTGATACTTAAAATAAAATTGAAAAAAAGAGTGTTTGATGTAGATAGCGTTATGTTTATATAAGAAGCGATAATGTGATCAGAAGCGATCGCGGTGGCAAACCTTACTGGTAAATCGATCAATGTAAATAATCTTCAATAAGTAATCTTGCACACACGTATATATGTTTGTAATTCAAAAAAAGAGTATCGATAGAGTGCTCGGAGGAGTGCATGTCTTCGAAACTAAAAAAAAATACCTACATAGAGAACAACAAGACACCTATGCATAGAGTCCCTACCTAAGTGCGACGAATGGTATGCGAGTCGCTTTTCTGATGGCATGATGGTTGTAAAGTGATGTATGGAACAGAAAACATGTTAATAGTTATTTATAATAAACAATTATTACCACTCGCATTAAACATTTGTTTTATAAATTTGATTCCTCTTTTCCTAAAAATATAAAATAATAAATAAGACATAAAAAATTCAATCTCTTTTGAGGCTATTTTAAAAATGCTTTTCTTAGCTATTTTATCAAAAACTAGATGTTTTTCTCTAAGAGTTTACTTTAATAACTTATACAATTAACATGCATATGAACATAAAAAAAGCTATAAAAAATAAGTTTTTTTATCTCTGTTAACAAGAAAAATTGACCAAAATACGTAATATTTAAAAACATAAAATATAAAAGAAAATGTACAAAAAATTTGTATACGTCTTTTCAAAATCAAAACCTATTAATCCAATTCAAGTTATTTTATTACAAAACAATATTATGATTTTACACTAACAAACCGTTGATTGATCAATTTTAAATTATCTTAAATATATTAAACACTATTTTGCTCTTGTACCTTTCTTTTAAAAATACGTGTAATTAAGAATTCCCTAAATCGAATCATTTTCTTCTTTTTGGAATCGAGTTACCACCATCATATTGGTAGTATTAATTTATTTACTTACGACTACACAGTCGATTATTGGACGATCGTATTTTACTATTTGTTTTAAAATGTTTTCGAATATAAATAAATAATCTAAAGGTTTGTATAGAGATATTTTTTATCCAATTTAGATTGCCACTAACTTATTCGGTAAAGTGGTCATATCCAGATTTCCTTTTTACTATTATTGAGTTGGCTTTTTCGCTGCAACCATTTAGGAATCACCAAATTTAGTGCATAGCCTTAACTCTTCATAGTATAATTGGTTTTATATTGATTGATTGATTGATTGATTGAATTTTATTCCTTAACGTTACATCTATCTTCGATTATAGATAATATTTTCTTCCTCTTTATATTTACTTAGCAATTTTTTAAGAATATTGAATAATAAATGTTGTTGATTTTGGATATTAAACGTAGCTTGCATTTTTTTTTTTTTTAATGGTGCCTTTTGAGGGAACTTAGGCCATGACCAGGTGGCGCCGCATTATTTGATTTCCCGTGTCTGTTAAGCGCATGCGAAATGCTTAATTTTTGAATCTATTTTGTGCACGAGTAGCAAAGTGTACTAATTTGAATAAGTAACCCCGAAAATTTTTTCTAAACCACTGCGACGACAAATAAACTCAAAATAGCTTGTTTTCTATAAGCACAATTTCTTTCGAAATTTGTAATAGTACATTTCGAGACTAGTGCGAGAAAGTGAAAAGGCCATGCAAGGTTGAAATCACTTACTCACTCATGTATCGAACCATATTTTTTTATACGACGTGCACAAAGCGAGATCTAGCATATGT
>JAPYZB010003423.1:0-10399 GCA_030522745.1 Eupelmus kiefferi | reverse complement strand
CCCCTATAGTACAACAATTTCACCAAGTTTTATCAAAATCTGAGACTACAAGTTTTTGAGGTGGGATCACTTGGCATGGAATGCCCCATGTATATTATACAGTTTTAATATTAAAGTATTTTTTTAATGTTAAAGTATTTTTTTCTCGAATGATCGAAATCTGTATTAAAATTGGCAAATTTTATAATGTTAAAAATATTAGCAGCTGAAATTTTAGATATATTAACATATAAAACATTTACGATTATTACCTAAAAGTTATGAATATTTCTTAACGGGGTACGATAGCTCTACTATTACCGATTGTGCTGATTATGAAGTTTTTTGATTATCAAAAAGTATATTTCAATATTTCATAGATATTAACGTGTATAATGAAATATATATCGTATAATCATTTGAATACTACATGAAAATTACTTTTGTTTACAACTAAACTGTAATAGTTTATTTCTCTGAAAAGTGAGCAAAAGTGGCATAATATTCTCTCAAAATATTATTCTTAAATTTGCGGAAAATGAAGTTACTTAATATCCTCCTTTTTTTCGCAAAAGGAAAAGTGCAGCAAATATCTGATAGCACCACTAATTTATAGAAAAAGTTGGAAATTATTGTTCCATATATAAGCTCCTGACCTTTCTAGGACACGATGGTTTCAGGCCACGAAAATTATAGGCCAAGGGGATTCCAGGTCAGGAACAGTTATAGGCCAAAGGGGCGAGAGAAGTTAACTAAACTCACAAATATGAGTATTTCTTCTTTCTCCCAACCTAAATTAAGTGTATAAACGGTTTTTCCTTGTATGCGCGGCCCGTTATTATTCAAAGTCCTGTCTAGAGAGGGAGCGCCTAGGCTCTACTGATGAGCCTAGCCAGGCGTCTCTGGACGAAACAGGTGCAACTTATATAAAATTCCCAAACATTTTTTATTTTCAATCAAAAATTTGTCTTCATTTCATCTTAATTCTCACACCTTTATACTTTTAAATTTTTTTTTTATTGTCTCAGATGTTAGTTTCATTTATTTTACTTAGTTTTAGATATTCCACGATCTTCCTTCAGGGGAAAACATTTTTTCTTATTTTCTCAACATGTGGTGTAGTAAGAGACTATAAATTTAACATAGTATACCTCACAGAGTCTTTGAGGTAAAACTTTTTTTAGTACGCGGTGATCAATAAATTCACTTCTTTCTAAACGTTTTTTTCAGTTTTGAAGTGCTGTCTTCGGATGGCGCGTATTTGTGAGCGAATGCTTGGCTCGGTTTCTTTACGCATGAATCGCAAGTTATGACAAAGCAATTTAGCGGCTTTATTATTGCATAAATTACGATTTTTAATATCGCTCCTTAATATTAGTAGGATACGAAAAATCTAAAATAATAAATATCACATTATTTTAGTTGTAAATGAATTTTTACATGACCCGGAAGGTGATGACATAATTATGCAGTGCCAGTATTCGGACCCAGCAATGCCACAAACATCAGAAAACGAAGGGATGCGTCTAACAACAAGTGCGAGTAAGACAAAGGTGCGTAGAGGGATGGAGCAAAAAAAAGCGCAGCCGTCGGCGTGTGGGAATCAAGATTCATTGTCATCAGCATCAACACCGACATCTTTAACTGAGAGCTGTAGCAGTGTCTCATCAAGCAAGGACGAAGATGAGGCTCCTTGTAACTAAATTTTGTATTTTTAAATTTGTTTAAATTAAAAAAAAATAAAAATACATATTATTCGTTCAGCTTTTTTCAGAATAGAGAGGGGCAAGCTGCTCCTGAAAAGGCAGAGAGAGAGAAAGACCTTGCTCTATGATTGAAAACCAATCATCGAGATTTAATCGTCGATTCGGCGAACAAGGAATAGAAATTCACGGTGGAATGCCACGACCACCTCAAGGATACAATATTTAACAGTGGATGAAAGGCGTTTTAAACGTCTTGCATCAATCTCTCTGCAGTAATTGACAGCCTACAGATTTTATAGGGATAACGATTCAATCGGAACGATTCAATCACGTTCCTTTATGGCACTCATTTCGCCCCATTCGAGATTTCAACGTCAACCAATTATGAGAGATGCTTTTTAACGCAGATCAGAGTTCTGCTGATTTAAATGTAAATGATACTTTATCAATCAATTGTGCCATCGTTGACGGTGTGCAAAGGTGCGGATGTGTTAGCTTGACTCACGAATCTGTGCATAAAAATCGATTCTGACAATAAGGAATGATGACAATCTTTGTCTACCACGTTCTTTAGTCACAGCATGTGCTTATACTATTAGAGTTCAGATTCGTTTAGGGGTATTTCATAATTATTGGAATTCAATCAGACAATCCAACAGCGTTCTACAGAGAAGTGCAGCACTCGAGCTTGTGCAGTTGGCAGGGGTTTGTATACCACCCACGGGATTTGGTGTAGAAGAAATTCACGCTTTTCAGATATTTTTAGCGACACGTGGTATAGCCGTAGTAGTATATGCATTCAGAACTTTTGGACGCGGCGACGCTTCGATTTATGACGGGACAAGATACGTGATTAATACGAATGAAAGTGTCGCACACACGATACGTATCAGGTACTACGAATCCTCGCGTAATTATCAGCCTATTCTCAATTTAATAGGAGCAAGCGGGAGTCATGGATTCTGCATACCTTGTAACAAAATGTATAAAACTTGCAAAGATCATAGATGCTCTAATCGGTGCTATAAGTGTATGCAATCACCAAAATGTGACGAGTGCGAAGTTTTAAGAGAATGTACAAGCTGTCCTAGAAGTTTTTTTGGTGACGGATGCTTTGAAAATCATATAAAGCAAGGATCGTTCAAAAAAATTTCCAGTGTTTGTCAAGGAATAAAGATCTGCCAGGGGTGTTATCAAACAGTGCAAATGAAAAATTGTCAAGAAATCTATGAAGGTGGTATGACATATTACAATATTTGTAACTAGTGACAACGACTTGGTCATCTTTGTCACATCCAGCCCATCAAGTTGACAAAAAAGAAGACCAAAAGTATTGTTTTTATTTTACGACTTTGAGACTCAGTAAACGTTATCTGTCTTGGGTTATATCAAGAAAAAAATTCACGTACCAAACTTTTGCGTGGTACAACAGGTTTGTAGCTTTTGTCTCGAAGATAGCAATATTTTAAACAGATGCGATTACTGTAGCACACGGGAATATGTATTCAAGCGAGAGCCTGTCATGAAGTTTGTTGAATTGGCTCTTAAACGCCGTAAAACTTTCAAGAAAACCATATGCATCGAGCGTAATTCTCAAGGGTTTGATGCGCAGTTTATTTTGAAGTACATTGTTGAGAAATATTGCAAGCGTGTTTCTCCATCGGTAATTTTAAATGGTACAAAAATAATTTAACTAGAGTTACAAAATGTAAAATTTATCGACAGTTCAAATTACTTTGATATGCCTTTGAGCCAGCTACCAAAAGCTTACGTTTTTTCGCAAAAGGAAAAGGAACTTTTCCACATTTCCCTAATACACCCGAAATTTAAGATTACGTTCGATCTTTATCACCTCTAAAAATAAATATGGAGTAGACAGTATGAATAGTAAAGACAGAGAAAATTTTATAGAGTGATACAATGAAAAACGCAAGCAGACTATATTTTTAATTTTCAAGAAGGAATGATCAAATACTGCAAATGAGACGTGAACATATTAAGGTTAGCTTGTTTAGCATTTCGTGAAAACTTTATGAAATTTGTAGTAGACCTGTTCGAAAAGTATACGACTATAGCTTCAAACTGTATGCGTGTACATAAGAAAAATTTTTTAAAGAAAAATCAAATAGGAATTTTACCAGCAGGGGGTTACAGATTTGCCAATAATCAGTCGGTAAAAGTTTTAAAATGGTTGTATTGGATGGATCAATGACAATTACGACGTGTAATAGAGCATAGCGGACGTTGCAGAGAAAAAAGACTAGTCGTGGGTATCCGTGTAGACGGTTACTGTCAACCTCGAGACGACGAAGATCACAATGGCATTGTTCTTCAATTTCATAGGTGCTATTGGCACGGCTGTCCCCAATGTTTTCGGGTGAATAGAGATGATGATAAAATTTTGAATAGCGTATCACTAGATCACAGATATGAGAGCACATGTGCCATTTCCGAAAAGATTAGAGTAGGTAATTACAAATTGATCGAAATGAGGGAATGTGTGTTTGATCGAGAAGTTTCTTTAAACGAAGAACTCAAACAATTCATAGAAAAAAATACCGATCTTATCAAGTAACCACCATTGGATCCTCGAAACGCATTCTTTGGTGGTCGCACGGGTAATACCGTAAAATTGTACGATTGTAAAAAGGGTGAAAAAATAAAATACGTCTATGTCTGCTCGCTGTATTCATTCATTTGTAAACGTCGATTTTATCCTCTAGGACTTTCCCAACTTTACGTAGGGGAAGCAGAATGATAATCTCTTATCGGACTTAACAATGTGTGATGCGGCGAAATTCTGAAGGATTGAGAATTTGAGTCTATAAGGAATTTTACACAAAAAATTGGCTTTAGAAAAATTTCTATTATTAATAAACAATAAAATCATACAGAAATTCTCCCGGTGCGCATACGTACAATAACTCTCGCTTTGCACTCACACACTCGCCCAATCGAAATTCTCACTAAAAGGGAATTCCGCTTCGGATATACGGCCACCCGGGAAATGCGACCGCCCTTTTCAACTACTCCTTGATACACTCGCTCTGTCACTCTCTCACGTACGCTTTCTCTCCTTTGTCTCACACACGCTTGCTCTCCCCCCTGCGACTCGAACTTGCTCACGCCTTTCCTACTTTATTACTCTTCAACGTACACTCTTTCTCTCTCGCACGGCTCTTCTCGTTACCTCTCGCTCGGCTCAGAAACCTCTCTCCACGTGCACCCTCGACCTTGGCTCTAACCTCACCGGTGTACCCTCTACGTCGCGCTGTCCTGGCTTCTTGGCGATGATGGCTTCTCGATCTCTCGCTTTCCTTCGGCTTAACGATGTTTCGGCTCAGCCCAACCCTCTCGAAGACCCTCACAAAGGACTCACATAAACGCTTCCAGACACGACAGCTCTCTCTCACGTCCAAAACTGCACTCCCTGTGACTCCGCGGCGGGCCTTTCTTTATCTCCCCTCCACGCTAAACATGATCTCTTGCCTAGCACACGCCAATCACCCTTTATATATTTTATGCTGCTTTTTTATGATTTTAATTTGTTTTAAAACAAACGACGCGGTTCGATTCTCGTTCGCGACGAAAACTCCCCTTTTTCGAATGAGAACCTCGGCTCGATCCCCTCTTATCCGACCCCCTGTTGCGATCTCCTTCTTCCTACCTTCCATTTTCGTTCCCCCTCGGCCTTTCTATCTATCGTGCGGCCCCAACGCGCGTGCTCATCCATATACACGCACACAGCTACACGCTTCCCTCTCTCTCATCTCACTCTGTCTCTCTCGCACACATACAGCTATACTCTATATCACTATATATTTGTACTCATTGCCGCTGCAGTGTTACAATGGCAAAATATATTAACTACATGTATTTATAACTAAAACAGCATCTCGTATCACAATTAGTCATTCGCAAATCAGTCTTTTCATTATTTAACTCCATGGCTGGCTGTTCTTCTCCGTCGCGCCGTCTCTCTCTTCCAAACGCGCCGTTCTTCCATCTACCTCTAGCGTGTGCGTCGTCGCTCTCTCCGTCGTACACTAGCACGCTTGGGCGCGTGCTCTCCCTTCTCCTTGGCGTCTGTTTGCTGGTTCGCTTTCTCAGCTGTCAGCTAGGCGCTAGATGTTTCTCTGTCCGTGCACGTATGTACAAAATACGCATTAGAATATGCTGCCATTATCGTGCGCGGTGTTGGCTTATTTACGCACTTATTTTGTGCCCAGATACGTGATACCGCATCGCAAATGATATTACCAATATCAACGGTATTATCGTGTTTGACATACTACCGACGCGTTGTTTATATCAACCAGTATTACCAATTAAAATGCATAACAAACTAATTTCCCCTCTTTGCCGTAATTGTTGCCAGCAAATGGCACAGGTCGATTGTCCTCACGAGGATTCGAAAGACCACTTTTTACGAAGTACGTGGGTATCCGAGGAAATAAAGAAGGTTGTGGAACTCGGGTACATTATTCAATCAGTTTACGAGATATGGTAATACAAAATGACATGGTATGACCCAGTAACTCGGGCTGGTAGCATTTTTAGCGGCTATATAGATGAATTTTTTAAACAAAAAACAGGAGCATCAGGGTATCCACCTGATTGCACATTGAACGAGGATAAAGAATCGCATATTGAAAACTTTGAACGTAGCAAAGCAATTCTACTCGATAAAAATAATAGAAAATCAAACGCGGGCTTAAGATCAGTGGCAAAACTTTGTTTAAACTCATTGTATGGTAAGCTGGGTCAAAGAGACAATATGTCGAGAACTAAAGTGGTCACGGAGCCGAAAAGATTAATAGAATTATTAACCAGCACCGAAATTGAAGTAACTGCTATCCTACCTGTAAACCATGATACACTGTACGCTTCATGGAGATACAGAACCGAAGCTGTTACGCCATCTTCTTTAACTAATGTCGTCGTGCCAGCTTTACGACAGCTCAAGCACGACTTAAATTATTTGATTATTTAAATGATTTAAGACGAGAAAATTGTGAGAAAACTTGTGTTGCTACCTCACGAGAGCGTAGAAAGAGTCAAAATACTACTCAACAATAAGGGGTTCAAATCTGTGTAAACTTCTGGTACCGCAATGAGTATCAACCTTTTGGATATCGCAAGTTTGTCCTGCAAGCATCGAAAGTCTAGTATACGAAATAAACAATTTGGCTTGCGTAAAAAATCATTTATATTTCAATGTCGAAAGACGTGGCTACATATCCGTGTAGCGTCTCTATGGTGATAATATTTGCAAAAAATTGGATCATGATTTATTCTATCCAAGAGAATTAGTAAAATTTTAGGTTTAGAATTTGGGAACAATAAACAAAATGTAATTCGACTCCATGAGGATGAGCCTATAGTTGGAGACAGACCAGACAACCTAGCAAATGGTCTACCTAGTATGCTTAAGATATACAGTGATATCTGTTCAAACTAGATTATTACGTGCGGTATCTCTGAACATTGATGAATATAGGCATGGCAGTATGAGAAACAGAAGTTTTTCACCACCTATGTATCTACCGCTGACGTTCAACTTGTTCCAGACCATCGAAATAGGTATGAGAGACCAGCACGGTGATTCTATACCACTTGACTACGCAACTTAGACCGTGACACTACATTTTCAACGTATCAAATAGAGAAAAAATGGCTGACTACGAAAGCTACTTTACAATGCATAAACATAACAATAACTTACTACTTTACTAACAATTACTTTATAATGTGGGATTGGTTATTTTCTCGCCGGTATTTTTCGGCGTGTACTACCTCTTCTCAGTGGAGGAGCAAAAGCTGTCGGTAAGGAAGCCGTAAGGACTAGTATGAATATCATGTCTGATGTGACAACGCAAAATATACTGATTGGAGAATCATTTTAAAACCGTGTCAAAGAATCTAGTACGAATTTAAAGAGGAAGGCTAAAGAAAAATTGGATAAACTAATG
This sequence comes from Eupelmus kiefferi, assembly GCA_030522745.1. Taxonomy (NCBI): domain Eukaryota; kingdom Metazoa; phylum Arthropoda; class Insecta; order Hymenoptera; family Eupelmidae; genus Eupelmus; species Eupelmus kiefferi. Next base: position 2,742 of record JAPYZB010003423.1, on the reverse strand, counting down.
GAGGGATCAGACTATAAAAGGCTCCGCACAAGCGATCCGGTACAGTTGCTTCTGGAGTCTAAGACGTGATGCAAACGCGCAAGTAGAAAGAAAAGATGTAAAAGCCGTAAAAGAAAACCTCAGAAGCGTAAGAGTGAAAGAGTAACAAAATTTAAAAAAAAGAAGCAAGTTCAGAGTCGTAAGAGCAAGAGGAGAACAACCAGAGATATTTTCGGATAAAAATAAAAATGACGTTATATATGGTATGGTATTGAGCGGTATGTATGGTAAAACCTTGGATAATATTATATTGGGTCAATTACATAAACGGATTATCGTCAGCTTTATTAATAACAAAGCTTTCAATGGTTATTATAAGCTGAACCCGTTTAATTTTGAAAACCTAAACATTAATTTCCTCTACTTATACGTGGATGGTGTACAAATACCTTCAAAGGCTTTGCAGCCAGATTTTAAAACTAAAAATTTTTACGTGGATAGTTATCACTCATTATTTTCGGGGACAATTGTACACTTTTTGAACGAGGATAACAACATCTCGCGAGAAGCTTATCCACAAGGGTTCTGTTTCTTCGCATTCGATTTAACTTCTGATTTATCGACTAACGAATGCACGAACTGAAATACGATTAAGCAAGGTAGTGTTCGAATGGACGTTCGATTCGATGATCCATTACCTAACACGATTAATTGTATCGCGTATGCCGAATACGAAAATATTTTGGAAATTGTTGCGTCACGTCAAGTCATTGTCGATTATAGCGGATGAAAGCCTGTAGATGTTGCTACTTTACGTATATATTAAAGGCTGCAAAATGTGGTTAAGTCAGTAAGTATCTCGTCTTTGCTCAAGTCGATAATCTTTAACGATAGATATCGTAGTCGATGTGCAGTGTTTCAAAGACCGAAGGAATTATGTCGTACTAAAAGAAGTCGCCGTTGTAGCTCTAAATGATGACTTTATCAGGCACTGGATCGTCGATTCTGTGAATTGCATAAAATCTTTACCAGAAGAAATTAGAAGACAGAATAATTGGCTAACTAGACACCAACATGGAATCGACTACTTTGAAAAGGGTGTGACAAAGAAAGTGCTGTTTTAGAACCTTCGAGAATTTGGGAAAAAAGCTGATAAAATTTATGTGCGTGAAAAAGTAAAGTGGCAACTGTTACATAGAATAACATCGTGTTACGTTATAAATTTGAAATATGACAAAGATTATCCTTCATTCTACAATTTATCATGGAGCGACAAATATTGTATTTATCACGCTGTAAAAGATGTTCATTTAAAATTCAGCTACGCTCTAAATAACGTTCAGTGTTTAAAAAATTGGCTACGTAACCGCAAGAAAAGTTCAGATTCCAAATTTAGTTTCCAACCACCTCTGCAATTTTGCGGTGAACACTCTACAGATTTTGAAAAATCTATCTCGGATCTCGTCACATACTGGAGGTGTATTCCCTGCGGATCAATTCCTCGAAAGTGGACGAACTTGACAGCTTTTGTATTCAACACCGACGATCATAAAAAGCCAAGCATGCATTGGGCGGCTATCTGTGTAGATGCATCAAGTACCGGATATTATTTTGATAGTATTTCGATTGAATACCGCCTTTCGTGCTTCATCATATAACGTTTGCAAAAAAACTGCAAACATTTTCGTTGGAATCAAGATCAGCTCCAAAGTGATCTGATGTGTTCAGACAATTTCGTATAATGTTTTTAGATTATATGGGTAAAGGTCTAGATTTAGACGCATTTCTCGATAATTAATCGGATGATTTAACGAAAAACGATGCTATAGTAAGAAACTACGTTAATCTTTAAACGGAGAATGCATACAATGACTTCATCGGACTCGGCGGATGTATCGTCAGATGTTTACAAAACAGTAGTGCTAAAATGTTGCTGATTTAAAACGAACATTCTTTAACCGTACTCTTGCAATGTCATCCGCTACGTAAGCACCATCTGCACTGTCTTATATTTCACTTAGTTTTAGCCACGTATGCTTTGACTTTGTAATTTTATATTTATCAACTATCTCCCACCAAGTCTATCATCAAGAGAGTATAAGAATCAGCCGAAGCTTTCTTACTACATCAGTTTCATTCAAGGAATTGTCCAAGCCTTGAGTCTGCTACGATGGCTCTTGAAAATGAAAGTCGCCTTCCGTTCATATAGAACACAGTATACGAGCTCAACAAATCTTGTAGCAAGAAGGCTATCATTGGATTGACATATTGTGGTGACCCAGACAATCATTTTTATGTTGAACCATTTTTCAATATACTTGGATTAGATAAATTTGGTGTTCAATCTGACACAGAGACATGGAAAGAGTTTAGTTTAAATTTTGCAGATATCGAAGATTATTTAAATGGAAACGCTAGCGAACTCAGAGATCACAAAACTTATGGCAATGGATGGATTTTACGATATACCACTAGTCACTTGGATAGGGCAATGGGGATTAAAGACGATCATGGGCCCAGTGCGAGCAGCTGGATCTAGATCTTCAACAAAGAGGTCTCGCCTCTTAATTTACTCTTTTTAGCTATATATCAAATTTATGATCCTTTATAATAGAATATATTTCACTTGTAAGACAAAATTATTTCTCTGCATAATTTTTCAGTCATGTAACAGTATATTTTCAATCATTATAGTGAAAATATATCCCATTTTCATTAACAGAGTACTTCTGAAATATTTACTGAAAGAGAATAGTATTATTG
>JAPYZB010003422.1:0-10400 GCA_030522745.1 Eupelmus kiefferi | reverse complement strand
TGTTTGGGGGCGCGAGGGGGTGAGATTGGAGAAGAGATGCAAGGATTGGTTTTTTAGAAAGTTTTTGTTGTATTGATTTGTTGTGAGAAACTTTCGTTTAAATTTTTGATGTTGCACACATTCTAAAGATAAAAAATAAATATTACTTTCTCTACCATAATATAGTTACACATGTAATTTATTGTTTTTATAAAAAAAATCAATCCACTTAAAACGTGTGCTCTTGCCGCCAAATTTACTCCTCGTAATTATTATATTAAAAAAAAATTGATCAAAAGAAATCGTAATAACTTCAAAGTAAATCAAACATTATCTTTGATACACTATTAAGCATCTCTTGATTCGCGTTCGGCGAACAAGTCAATAAACTATAGCAAAGAAGAGATAGACATGACTCCTCTTTGGCTCGCTGTCGTGGAGAGCAGGCATTAATAAATTAGCTGGCTACTCGGTGTTGCGCGCGCCCAGCGAAGGATGGTAGGAATTTGTGCTCTTCAACAAAGAACACACGGCAACCGAGAAATTCCCTGTTTCTTTTAAAAAATTTCGGGCTTTGTCGCAGGTGCTCACTTTTTTTTTCGAAATATAAAATTTGTTGTCTTTAGAATGTAACATTGTTGTAAACGCTGTTCATTTGGAACATCATTCAGTTACTCAAATTAATTATCATCAAAATTGTTTCCATCATTAATAATCAATTTTAATTCAATAACACCCACTCATTACTTCATCACTCAAAAACAGAACAATACAATCATTATAATAAAGTAGTAATAAAAAGACCATACCCCAACCAAATTCCTTAATTCCCACTCTCCCAACCAAAAAACCAACCCAAAAAAACGCGAAAAAGCAACGAATCAAGCACGGAGCTTGCAGGTCCGCGCCGTGATAATAGCGAAAACACAGCGCGCTGGCAGCTCCGCTCCGCAAAGAGCGAGAGACAAGACAATTGAGCCGGCCCGCGCACATCCGCCGAGTAGGAGAGAGACAGAGCCGACGACTTCGAAAGTATACCCGCGCCGAGGTACAGTGGCAAGGACGTCGCTGCTCGTGTGTCAGACTTTTGCTCCGAAAAAATTTTAATCTTCTCTATTAAAGCGAGCTTTTGTTATGTGTTAGGGAATTTTTTTATTTGAAAGTTTTAGAGGGATTTTGTTGGTGAGGTTGAGTTTTGGAGTTTGGGAATGATTTTATTTGTGAAGGTGTGGTTTTGTTTTGCGACTTTGTAGCTTGTTGTAAGGAAATAGGATATTGTACAGTATAATTTTTTAATTATAATAACATTTACATTGTTGACGGGACTATTATTATAAGATCAATTAAAAGAAGAAATATATTAATAGAATGTTAATTTATGTTGAATGAAACAATTTTCTGGGAATAAATGATAACTTACGTAATGTTTCGTAGTTCTAGAATCAAAACATTTGAAGAAACTACCAGATTTATTTGACTACATTATAAATTACAACATAAAACATCCAGAAAACTTTTATTTCCATCCAACATTACCCAACTTATTTAAACTAGCTTAATATTACTTCAACATTCAATCACACCTTAAAAATTTATCTATTCATCCTGCACCATCTAAATTCTTAAAACAATTCATTAACGTTCATTTTCACATAGACACACACAGACACAGCAGTTCAAAACTAAAAAGATTAAGTTTTTCAAACGTCTATTGGCCGCGTGCTAACGACTTCCTTCTTTACACGAGGTTCTTGGTCATGAGCGGCGATTCCATTAAGACAGAACGCTAACGTTCGGTCCGGCTGCGTTCACGTGCTGCAATGTTTAGCCGCAAGTAATCTGCTTATCTGCCTCGCTCTCTCCCTCTATTCTCTCTTAGAGAAAAACAAGACGAGATTTTCCTGTCGTTCGTCATTAATACAAAGCTGGATAATTTAATTCTCGGAATATTTTTCGTCATTCTCTCCTGGAAGTGTTGGTGATTGGTTAAAAAGGACATGTAATTTTAAGTTTTTAAATAATAAATAAATGATTTTCTGTACTTTGTGAGGTTCTTGAGATGAATTTTTAAATTTAAATTACAAACGTTAGCATATTAACAGGTCGAGGTATTCTGCAAACTATTTTCACAGACGTACTTGAGAATCTAATGGTCTTGTTCAATTGGTCCCTGAGGGAACCACTTAGCACGAAAATTAGCGTGTACTACAGTAATTCTTGAATAGCGCGCTAAAAATGTTGGGCTTTCTTTGCTTTTCGTATTTTTCTATTTTATTTTACAAAAATTTATAATTCTGAAAAAAAGCGTTGTAGAAAAATCTCAATTATAAACAGAATTATCGCAAAAACCGTGTAAAAAAACAGTAACGCATTCATTCCATGAAGAAATATGTTTAAAAATTATATATTTCCCATAAAATATTCCCCAAAACTCTAAAATATTTTACGAAAATATTTTTTACAATTATAAATCATAACAAAAAATTTCTAAGCGATCAAAATAACACACATTATCCATCGACCCTCAAGAACCCTTAAGCACCTCATAATCACTGCACTTAACATCCAAGCTTTCATTCCAATCGATTGGACACACACAGCAGTTCGATTAGTTACCACTCAGCATCTCGAGATGGATTTCCACTTACCTTCGTAAACAGACGGGTGGTCCTGCTTTTCATCACGTCGTAAAATGATTGATGACTTTCCGACGAAATTGAGAGTAAGGCCGCAAGTTCGGCCAGACGAAATCACGCTGAGGTGACTCATGCGTGGATCGGTCAATCAAAGTGTAGAAGCGCGCGTTTTTCAATGTGGATATAGAGATCGGCTGGTTCGGAAACCGGTTGCTAGTGAAAGTGTAAACAAAGATTTTCCGTGTCCTCGTGTTATTTTCGGGTGACGAGCGACGAAAAAACTTTTCTGAATTTTTATGGAGTTATTTGCGTTGGCGATGCTTTAATCCAGATTAATGTGTTAATTAAATGATAAAAAATATGGAGAGATTATTTATATTAGTCAATGGAGTAGTTTTTGAAATTTTTAAAAATTGAAACTTTTTAAGGTGATGTGGAGCCTGTCTTGTTATAGAGAAGTTTCTGACATTATTGTTTTATATGTATTTTTAAATTTAATTTAATTTATTAATTTTAAATTATTTGATAAGTTTTAGTTTTAATTTAAAACTGTAATTTATTCTAAATCTTTTTCCTTTAAACGAAAACATCAACAGGAAAACTAGGATTCCATAATAATTGTCGATAACAATACAGGTTTCGACATTTCCTTAAAAACTCTCCTTTTTAAAATTTTCATTTAACTTTAAAAATTAAAAGAACAATAAAAAAAATTCATAAACCACCATCTAGCAACACTCTTAGCATTGCGTCACAAGCTCACCGAGGATGTCGTCAATACCTTAAAGAAGAAGCAGACTGGCGACAAGTGTTGCGCGCTATATAATCGCGGATACGCATCGAGCCGCTTTACGATCGCGCTCAACTCCGGAAGGAAGCTCCAGCCGCGCACGCGGCCTTTCAAAAGAGCCAGCCGCGTGGGCGAGCGCACGCGCACGTCGTGTATTTGTACGCGCGTGCTCCGAATGCTGCATACCTATATACGTGGACTGAAGTTGAGGAGCCGACAAAGAGGAGTACTTGGATGCTCCTTTCCTCGTCTTTTCAAAAAGGTCCTCTTTGTCATTCCGAAGTGCGCTTCGTGGCACGCGACTGCGGCTCGGTATGCATAGGTTATCTTGAGTCAGTGGCTACGTGGGTGTAGTTTTGTGTTGGAGGGGGTGCTTCTGGGTGGTTTTGAAGGTGGACTGAGGTTGAAAGTTTTTTTCTTTTGGAGATGGTTTGGCACGTTAATGGAATGATAATTTTCAGTGTGATTGTTACTGGCTTTTGTTGTGGTAAATAGTATAAGAAGAGTATTGATATTGAATTTTAACTAAATTCTATTAAATTATAAATTAAAAAAATATTATTTTCTGAAAGAACATTTTCAAAAATTTAAAAAAAATCTAATCTAATTGATTCATTAGATTTGTAATACACAAATAAAATAAAATATAATAAAAAGTAATAATGTAAATTTGTAAAATACAACTAACATATTATTTATTTCTAATATTGGATACTATCAAATCTCATAGTTTACATACACATCGAAGCACCAAAATCAGGACCATTTACCCTCGCTATTAACAAATTTAAATCTTACCATCCCCTCAGAAACCCGCATCGAACAAGTACCCCTCGAACCAGCAACGAATGTGGGACGATGACGAGCCGAGGGCAGCGGATCCTCGGGATCCTCTCAGTCTTCAGCCTCCTCCTACTACCTCCCAGTCTTGCGAGTCTCAACGACGACGCCTCGGACGATGGGGACCTGACGGCACTAGCCTCGTCGAGCTCGGCCTCGACGACGACCCAGCAACCCTCGACGACGGCGATGATCGCCACGTCGACGCAGCGACGCGACCTGCCCGACCGCTGCTTCGTCAAGACCGAACATGGACCCTGCAAGAATTATGTGCACAAATGGTCGTTTAACAAGACCGAGGGCAAGTGTCATGTTTTTGTTTATGGAGGATGTCTGGGAAACGACAATAGGTTCAATACGGAGGAGGAGTGCTTGCATTATTGCATCGGTGGGCCTGAACGTGAGTGCTTTGTTCATATGACTTTTATATGATTTATCTTGTAGGATACAATCAGAAAAAAATATGTATTTTTTTTGTTGGAACTTAGATACTTTACCACCTTATATGGTGACGAAGGGCAGCGTTTTTGTCACGACAAGCGCAACGGTTTCGAGCACGACTCCGTCGACGACTACCACCACGCCTGTGCCCACTTTTACGCCTACGAAACCAACGAGACCACCTGTACCAAAGCATAAAAGAGGACAGGTATGAAATATTATTTGTCATTACATAAAGTAGAATTATGAAATCATTTTCTTATAGTGAGTACATTGGTCGTTTTACTTTATAGGAGCTGACGTTTATGGAGTCCGGCTACGAAAAGACTTTCATGTTCGCGCAAAGCAATACATTCATTCAACTAGATGGCCCTGGAATCAAAACTTTTCAATTAAGGTTTGTAAAGCCTCATTTAAAATGAACATGTGATCTTTCAAGTGACAGATTACCTAATATTTTGATTCAATATGTCATCTTTTCTATAGTTACGTAAGGTCGTTGGACAAAATTTATTATTGACTTATATGATTCACCAGCTGACTTAATCGGTCTGTTTTTTTATAAAAAAAAGTAAATCATATGCTTTATCACATGATCTAAATATCTGATTTTATCACTATATTAGAACAGAAATAACTTTTGTCCGACAAGTTTTTATGATTAGATCAGGTGACAAATCATATGATTTCTTTTAAGGCATATGAAATTAGGTGATTCAGACAAACGACACATCTTATCAAAAATTTAATTAATGGCTTACCTGAATACTTTTAGTATGCAGTTTATTCAAATAATTGAAAATTAATTTTTCATAAACTTAATTTAAAATTTCAATAAAAAAAAACTAAATAACTTTTCTGTATCCACAGGCTGTGTCGCGAGATCTCATTTAAATTCCGTACGAAGCTGCCTCACGGCCTGCTGGTCTACCACAGCGTCAAAGATCGTCCAGAGGGTCTTGAACCCTACGCCCTCTACATCATCGTGGAAAAGGGCCAGTTAAAGGTCGTACATGTATTTGGTAAAAATTCGACGAGTCTGACCGTTGGTGAGGGCCTTAATCGTGACGAATGGCACAGCGTGCTGGTTAGAATCGACGTTCATGGGGCTAAGCTGATTGCTAGAGTTGACGACAAACAGGCCGAGACTACCGTTGAGGTCTTGGAACATATCGTGAACTATGGAGTGTCGGAGGAACTGGCCTCTGTTGTTTTAATAGGAGGTTCGTTGGTTTAATAATTTATTTATTTTGAAATGTTAATATTATAGTAAGGAATAAACGAAATGTTATTATTTGTTAATAGGTTTAAGTTCTGAAGAAAGGCTGCACGGTGTTAAATATATTATTGAGTCTTTCGTCGGATGTATAAGGGACATGGTGCTGAGCTCAGGAAAGTCGGCCAGTGATCTTCTTTACATCAAACCGCTTATCGCTACAAAACACGAGAATGTGAAGGAAGGCTGTATTGACAAGTAAATTATTTTTTTCTTTTATAATTCTAGAAATTATTAATGAGTATACAAATTAAATTCTACAGTTTTATAATCTCGGAATATTTATAAATATTTAATTCTTCATAAATAACTAAAATTTGCTGTTTATTTGAACTCCGCACTATTAGGTGTCGAACAATAGAGAATCTGTGCTTCATGGGAAGTCAGTGCGTAAATCACTACAACAGCTTGACGTGCGACTGCTTCGGCACGAAGTATGAAGGAGAAAGGTGTGACGTTTACAGTAAGTGTTTCCACACATGTCAAATTTATAACTTACTACTATATTTACTCAGAATGTAAAGCTACTACTTTATTTATTTTTTTAGCTGCCACGATACTTACGCTAAGAGGTTCCTCTTACGTCTCTTTTCGCGTCTATGACTGGAAGGATCGAGTGCACTCGTCGGTCAATAGAATCAGTCTTGCATTCAAAGTAAGGAAAATCTTTTTATTGTCTAAGTAAAATAATTTTTCTTTACTGCTCTTAATTTTAATTTAATTTCTGAATATGCAAAATGTTTTGTATTTTTTGTTTCTTCATAGAGCACTTATTTGATTTCTTTGCAAATAAATGACATAAGTATATATTTATATTTTACTTTTTATGGAATTCTTCAGTGATTCGCAGACGTTTATTAAAGTAGCAAGGTTTTCACAGCTTTGCTGAGTACTCCAAAATATTTGATACTAAAAATTCCTATTTTTTCATAGTCGGAAGTTAACCCACGATTTATGAGTTTACTCAAAGACTTAGCAGTGATAAGCCTGATATATGACCCTAATATTTTGAACATCCAGATAAAGAAAAAAATCCTCAAAGTTAAATGTATTGACCTTCAACTAATTTCCAGACAAAATGGGACGACTCGGCGCTGTTTTACGCTTCCGGCGAGATCGACGGCACAGCCCACTACGTAGCTGCGTCCATAATGAACGGCAGCGTCGTCGTTGAGCTCGATTTTGGACATGACAGCAAAATTAACACGATTCTCGGTGAACAAGTTACTATGAACTACTGGAACAATCTTACTATCTTCCACAATGTCTCGCTTGTCTATATCAGTCTTAACGACGAGGTAAGAGTCCTCGAGGTGCCTGGAGAAAATTACAATATGATTATCGATCCCGAGATCTATATTGGCGGAGGGCCGGAATTGCATAAGAAGCAGGGATTGGTTTCTAATAATAATTTTGCAGGTGAGATTTTAATGAATCTCTGTAGAATTTATCCGTTTTTAGTATAATAATAAATTATTATTTATGAAATTCAAAATAACAGGTTCATTGAAATACGTATTCTTCAATGACAAATCGATAATTTACGAATTGAAGCGATCAAATCCAATGGTGCATTACATAGGAGTCCTTGAGCCGGAGTACTATGAAGACGACGTTGAAGTGATACCGATAACTTATCCTTTCGCAGGTAGCCACATATGGTGGCCTATAAACAGTACTGACTCATTAAAATTGAATTTCGATTTCAAAAGCTCCAAACCCATAGCTGTCGTAGCTTCTGGCGATATTAAAAGCGAAAGCGGTCCTGGATATTGGGAAGTATGTTAATAGATTATGGAAAAATTTTATATTCTCTTTCGATTAATCTCTATTAAATCCAAAAATTTAAAAAATAATAATTTTCTGTTAACAGTTACGAGTAGTCAACGACGAAATACGTTTCCATTTGATTCCAGTCTTAGGAGAGAACGTCACTGTGGCAATAGCTGTTAAATTTCCGTATAATACATCGTGGCATGCAGTAGAGCTTAATTATACACGAGAAGAGCTCAGTATTTTAGTAGATTACAGGAATAAGCAAAGTAAACTTTTCCAGATGAATTTAGAACTCGGAGACCGCGTTATCATTGGAAGCGGCAAAGGAAACGCTGGTAAATATACTTTTTGATAAAATTTATTAGTTGAACCAGTAGAACAAAAAGCATTTTATTTCATCGCAAAATCTTTTTTTAGGTCTGGTGGGATGCATGAGAGAAATCGTAGTCAATAATCAAAGAATCGAACCTCGCTACATTATTAACACGGAAAGAGTTGTCGGAGAAGTAGCGATTGACAATTGTCAATTTGTCGATCCTTGTAAGAGACCAAATACCTGTGAACACGGCGGAAAGTGTTCTGTCAAGGAAGACAGAATTACCTGTGACTGTTCTGATACTGGTTACATCGGAAAAAATTGTCATTTTGGTAAGCATCTAAATAATGTTTTTACATTACTACATTTAAAAGTATCTTTTAGCATTAATAAAAAAAACAAACTTCATTCTTATCCAATCTTAAATAACTATCTTACCTTTATTTACTAAATATTTTTCAATTGTAGCTCAGTACAGAAAAACATGCGAAGAATTAGCCCTTTTGGGTTACACCAAGGATGATGTTTATAAAATCGATATAGATGGCAACGGAAGATTTCCGCCGGCTTTAGTTAAGTGTGAATTTCAATCGATCGAGGATTCTACGAAAACAATCGTTGAACACAATTTACCATCTCAAGTCGATGTCCGCTCAATAACCGAGTCCGACTTTTCATTCAGTATTACCTATGTACAGTTTACAGGGGAAATGTTGCAAGAGCTTATTTCACATTCACTTTATTGTAGTCAATACGTGAAGTATGATTGTTACAAAGCTCCTCTAGAGCTTCACAGTGCGACCTGGTTTTTGAGCTCGAAAGGAACTTCTGTCGATTATATTGGAAATGTTAATCGAGGATCCTGCCCTTGTGGAGGTAAAAATATTGTATCTGTATTAATTCTGTCTCAATGATCTTAATTGAATGAACAAGTAAGTAATGTTTTTGAATTTTCTAGTTAACAGAACTTGCGTTAATTCAAATCTGAGTTGTAATTGTGACGTATCAGCTGGAAAGTGGCTATCCGACGAAGGATATTATGAAACTCCAGAATCTTTAGGAATCACAGAAATGGTCTTCCTTCAACAGCGAGATCTTGAAGAAGACGCTCAGGGTCGTATAACACTTGGTCCTCTCGAATGTGTCGAAACAAGTAAGTCAAAATTTCACGTATTCTATAGATTAATATAGTTTTTTCATGTTTCAAAAACTAATAAATCTTTACCAATAACAGATACGCAAAAATACGTTGTTACATTTACAACATCGCAGTCGTACATTGAAGTTCCTGGCTGGAGAAAGGGTGATATAGCCTTTAGTTTTAGAACAACGGGCGAAAAGGCTATTCTTTTGTATCAGCCACCTATCCGTAGCAATTATCCTTCGTTCATGGTCGCTCTCACTTCCGATTACAGACTGACTTTTAATTTTACCCTAAATACGGGAACGATTCGTGAGCTTGAAGTGAAAAGTCGCAGAAAGCTTAACAATGGCGAGTGGCAGAAGATTTGGATAGATTACAATGACTACCATGTGAGATTCATGATAAACACGGACTTCCAAATGGTTGATTTACTTCCTGAAGAAGAATTTGGACCGTTTGAAGGATCTATGTTTATTGGTGGTGCTACTGCGTAAGAATTTTTAACTTATGTAATCAATTTTTTATTATAGATTTCTTTAATTTTTATATTATTTGTAGTGAGCACTTGAAAACTTCTTCAGTGAGACAAGGCCTAATTGGTTGTTTCCGAGGTCTTGTGGTGAACGGCGAGATTCTGGATATCCACAGTTACATGTCGGTTCACTTATCTGAGATCATCAAAGATTGCAAACCATCATGTCAGCCTAATAAATGCCAAAATAATGCCCGGTGCGTTGAACTTTGGAGCAACTTTACATGTGTTTGCGAAAACAGATGGGCCCATTTGGGTACATTTTGTGAAACCAGTGAGTTTTTGTCCATTCAAAGTATTATTTCAAAAAGTAATAAATCGTTATTAACTAAACTTTATATTTTACAGATATTAATAACAAAGCTTTGACTTTTACATCACCTGGAGCTTTCTTAAAAAAGAATTATTTTAGTTCGAGTGAAGAAGAGGAGGAGAAAACACTTCTGAAAAGCATGCTCGTGAAAAATATACTCATTAACTTAAGGACATACGACACCCATTCACTAATCCTCTACGCAAACGACCATCTAAATAACTTCGCGCATTTGTACATATCAAACGGAACAAAAATAGTTTATTTATTTAATGCTGGAAACGAAATAAAGAACATCACCGTCGAATACCCAGGTGCCAATACTGGAATCTCCGTCCAAATCGCTATTATTCGCAC
>JAPYZB010003421.1:0-10299 GCA_030522745.1 Eupelmus kiefferi | reverse complement strand
CTCTCTCGCTTTCTCTCTTTCTTCCTCGCTCGCTAGCTCTTGGACCGCACTAGAATCGTTTTAATTTAGGCGACGCCGCTTGACCGCAAAGACATTTGCGCATGTCGCGAGCCAAGAACGCGCATCCTTTGTATATAAAAGCTCGCCGCTTTCTTTTCCCCGCCACGAGAGCTCTCTTCTTTTTCAAATTACAAATCTAATTTGTTTTTGTCTTTTAGATGGAAGGATAGGGGAAGGAGATTAATCGGCGCCGCGAAATTAAATTTCTTCGTTATATCGTTTCGTTTGTTTGTGAGGATTGCTTGTTTGTTTTATAATTATTTTTTTGATAAATATAAACATAGGAGATTATATTTATTTATTATTTTTGTTTTAAAACTTTGTTTGCGATTCGCGTGTTTTTATATTTATACAAGTTCAGATTTTACGAACGCAATAAATAAATAAAAATAAAGTATAAAAGAATTGAAACAGAAAATTATTATATATAATCAATTAAAATCAACACCTTCTATCGCGATCAAAAAACTCCGATGCAAAAACTAAAAGTTACAGCCGCCCTTCTGAAACCGACCATCTCACGCTTCACCAGACCAGTAAATAATTCCAGCACACAACGCAATAAAAAGAAAACCAAAGAACTCAACTTGACGAACCCTTTTACGGCCACTCTGCATCTCCGATCGTCGCGACGATCGTTTTATCAACACCCTTTCTCCCCATCCCGAACCTAATTTAAAATGTGCCCCTGTCCAAACTCGCTTGCGTGCGAGTATTTTTATTTTTTCAAGCTCGCGCACGAGCTTTCGCCTAAGCTAAAGGGTGAGCTTGCAGAGCTCTCTGAATTTTTCAGAGTCCTAACCCTAGCGAAATTCGATTCATCCGCAAAGCGACCCTTTTCAACGTCTCGCGCGCCGTTTCCACCTTATTTTCCTTCCTCCTCTCTCTCTCTCGACTTGAAAACTCCTTCTTTTTCCGAAATTCCTTCTTCTCTCCTCGCGCGCGCGCATTTAGCTCCGTCTGCGCCCTTCTAAGCTCTCCTGCTCCTCTCAATTTTCCCGCTCGCGCGCCGGCGCTCCGTCTTCTCCTCTCTCCGTATACATATACATTGTGCTCGCGCGCTGAATCATTGAATTTAGAAAAGCTCCCGGGAAAAAGCTGTGAGACGCGCTTTTTCGAATGCGCAGTTGCGCGCGGCCGTTTGTTTTTATGACAGCCCAAGCCGTATATATACAGCGGGCCGACGCGAGCGCCGTAGCCGCCGAGCGATTTATCTATGGGGCCGCTCTGGAAAAGGGAGATTGATCGCTTTTTCGCTCTCTTTCTCTCTCTCGCTCTCTGGCTCGATGTACAAATAAAATGCGGAGCGCGAAAAAATAGTGCGCTAGGCCAGAGAGGGAAAACTTTCGATTTGTCAACATTGCGCGAATCAATGCCGCCGACGTGTCTGATCACGTGACGGCAATTATGCGAGAGAGCGAGCAGTGCGTGCTAGTTTCTGGGGATGCGTCAGCGCGTACCTGTAATAGATCATTTTTTTTTATCGCGGAAACGGGGAGGGAGAAAAACAGAGGGAAAAATTCGTTATCGCTTGGTGGAGTGTTGATCGTTTTTACGTGAAATTGTATCTATAAAGAATGCGAATATACGTGTTGCAATGTAAGTTTGGCTTTGAACGTTCTGGTTTTTTCTTTTAAAGTAGCGTTATAAGTTATTGTGTAGTGATGTGTACATATTTTGATTGGAGACATTCGATGGTGTAATTATATGAATGTTATAACGTTATGTATTTTGTGATCCTCGTTTGCTGGTAATTAATTAGAGGGACAAACGATTGGCTGGAATCGGTTATGCAGATGCGACTGTCTAATGTTTATAATGAGGTGCTAAAAACAAACGGGGTGACAGTTTATGTATTCAGAATTATATATACGTTTAACCAGTAGAATCGTTTTAACGTTGATAAATATCATTAGTGCGAATTGTCGCCCATCACTTGAATTATTCATCAATATTATACTATCAGGCTGTGAAAGTATGTGATTATTGTAATTATTGAATGAATGATGGTTACATAACATTGTATAATATCTGAACACGCGCTTGAAAAAATTTATTAGGTATTATTTGTATAAAGATAAAAAATATTTAAATATAGCTATTTTTCAATATTTCATAATTATATTTTTGTGTGAGATGATCAGATACCTCCATCATAACATTTAAAATCTAACAGCGTATTCGAAGAACGACTTTTATTCATATCACTGAAAAAAATTATTTATAAAACCATCTATACTTTGTAAAAATTATTTAGTTTTTTTTTTTTTTTGTTTAATTTTTATATTTACATTCTTTATTTTAAATAAGTGAGATTTAAAATAAAGATTACTAATTGCAAGTAATAAGTACACCTGCAATATTTTTTAAAAATTATACAACTAATGGTTTGGTTTCTCTTTGAAAATTCTATTAAAATCAGAAAAAAATTATAATTTATACTTTTCATTCTTTAATAATTTTTTATAGTTCTGAAAAGTTAAGCAGATTCGAGCTCTCCAAAAACATTGATATCTTAATGAATGTATTTTGGTAATTGAATTTAACTTGTTATTTTTACTTTATTTGTAGAGGAACAATTAAGCGTTCCTAAAACTTATCTTATACAAACTTGTACACCAATTTCTTCGTATTTTATTTTATACAAATTTTAAGCACACAACTGCTCATTATTTCTATTTACAGCATCTTACTTTTTTCTTACCAATCTTTGTTAACAAAGTATTCTTTTCTTTTCGTCTTATTCAAGTTACCGCATTACATGCGCTCTAAAAAATTTACTTCTATATGAATAACAACACTAACACAGGTAGATTAAATATATTTTACGTAATAATATTATTACATAATATTATTATATAATAATCGTTTGTTTTTGCAGTAATCCATCAGTTTGAAATTGTCAAATAACTTACAACTTGTTCCATAAATCATCGGGATAATTTTATATAAACACAAGTTTACCGTTCACCAACTCCTTGTACTCTATTAATTAAAACCAAATGTTTTCAATCAAAACATCAACACAAACCCAGCGCACACGACTCCAATAATTGTTCAACAATACAACAAATTCAACCTCCCACCTCAAGCCCACAGCCCGTGCTCCATTTAACCACAGGAAATTCTCAAAAGTCTTGACAATCTCATCACCCAAAAGCCCAGCGCTCGTTTTCCAGAAAGCAAAGGCGCTCCACTTTTCCACCTCGCGCGCGCCCCGCGGCCATCTCGACTCGCCACCCCCGCACAGGGACAGAAAAAAGCGCGCCCCGAACAAAAGAATCCGGAAAATCCTAAAATCGCCGCTATCGCATTACACGCGCGTAATCGCGCCGTGTATATCGATAAGCCCTGACCCAGAGAAAGCAGCGCCCGAGAGCGCAATAACAAGCCGTACATAGCCACTTTAAAAGGTCGTTAAACAATGTAAATCCATACACGCGGCTCGCATACATTGAAGGGAGAAACGCCAAATGCAGGTCAGGCCGATTGTGCTGGCCGATGGGCCGAAATTTACGAGGCGCGTTCTTTCGCGGCCGATGTACAAGCTGGCCACGTTCTCCGCTGCGGCCACTCAAACACAGTTTTCCAATATCAGCCCGAGCGCAGCTTCTTTGGCGTAAACGCGATTTTGACGCGCGCGACTGACCCCACTGCGGCGTTTGCTTATATGAGTGACGCGCGTGAATTCATTATCGGATTTCGGAATTGTCGGGGCTTGCGTTTGATGGGCCCGTAATTGTGTGACAAAGGGATTTGCAAATTTGGTTTTCGCGTTTTCGTGGCCGAGGGGTGAAGGTTGAGGGGGACGCTTTTGCAGCTGATTGGAGTGTGAGGCGGGTATTGATCAGTGAATATTGTCTGATGAATTTTTAAACAACTCGCGAATGCATCACATTTTTTAGTCTCCGAGCATACGGAGCTAGCGAGCTGCTTATATTGATTCGGATGACCTACTTCTAAAAAAATTACTCTCGCTAGGTTTCAAACCGACGACACTTGTCTGAAAAAAAAGGGAAAATTGAAGCTCTCAGAAGTTCTTAACAACGGCGATTCAAAAGAGAAAACAAAGTGTAAACTTGCCTGCCGACATATCCGCGGCCGCAGATTCGTGACGCCAGCAGAACAATAAACAGCTTCCACACAACATCAGAAGCGCGTGCGTCAAATCGATTCGGCACGCGGCGAAGTTCATCGGGCTATATATGCGGCACTGTATATAGTCCACGCTTTAAAAGCGCTTGGACTTTGTTAAATTAATCGAAAAAGTTTCGAGCAAAACTATCGCTCGTCATCCCGCGGCTACGTTTTTTTATCGATAGTCTTATACTGAACTGGCTGCTTAATTTCTATACGAGGGAAATTTTGTTAATTTGTGATTCTGGTTGAGTTGGTTTTTAGTTTTGAAAGTTGATCAAAGGCTGTTGGAATTTTTATCAGTGGATTCTGTAGGTGATTAGCCTTGATAGTTGTTTTTTCGTGCTTATGAAAAATGTTTGAAATCTAACACTTAGCTATTTCATTTAGACACTATTTATCCGAATATATTTATGGCTTTAACTTTGCGATGCAGTCTTTTCTCTAGCTGCAAATTAGTTAAAGATGTAATTTCCTTTTAAAAGCTTGGCATATGGGTCAGGAACTGAACTTATTTTCTTTTATGATTTTCATTACATTAGTTTCATGTAAATAACAAAAATATATTCATAAGTAACTAATTTTAAAAAATATTAGTAATTTGTGAAAATATATATTATTTAGGCACTTTAATATTTAATACTGGCGTATTTGACAATTATATCTGTAGCTTCTCGATAACTAGGTAAATCCATTTATCGTAGTTTTTGAAATGCACGGGTTTATATTGAAACGTACAGCCAAGGTCAATGAAAATGAGTTGAACTCAGATAAATAAAAACAATCAAATATCAACTTTCCGGTAATTATAAGAATTTTATGTAAAAGAGGGGCTCGATCCTTCTAAAATTGGCGGAAACTCAATAAAAAAATTGACTTATTCAATTACTTTAGAAAATCACAGGCACATACTTTGAGAAGAAAGTTTTAACGAGGCGCTCGGCGAGAATGGTTTTACCGTTTATCAATAATAAGGCTCATTTAGAAAATTTCATTGCTCCAATTTTTATATCGACACTGGTATCAACCACTGACGAATTTAGCTCTAGTCTCTCAACTTTAACAAAACTTTAATATCGAATCGACACTAATTCTTACTCCACTTTCCCGGCACTCCGCGCCAGCTCAAAGTCAAAGTTAAAATTTAGCGCTGCTGCCCCACTCTCCGCAAAACACCTCCTCGAAACAAAGCAATCCATTTCCGACTCGCGGAACGAAAAATCCCGCACTCAAAGGAACGAAGCGCGCGGACGTTTTTCTCGCCGAGAGAGGAAAAAAAGCGGCGGGTGCGTTACCTTGACATCGGCCGTTGCGTCACCCACAAACACGAATACACACCGCAAAGGATGAGCAGTTTTTACAGGTGCAAAGAGCGACGATCCGACCGCAGCTCTCGGCGAGTCTCTCGTTCTCGTCCGTGGATAATTGCGCGCTTTCGTCGCGCTGCAAGCGCGGGGAGAGCAGCGCGGGCGATTATGTTGCATTGGGAAATCGATTGCGAGGGGACATAGGGTGAGGGAAAATTATAACGTAACGAGGGACCAGGTTGGGTAAAGTGGACGGTGTGTTTTCAGAGGTTTTGTTTTGGATTATTTTTTTGTTGCTTTGTTTAGTGGGTTGGAGTATTATTGTGTTGATGTGTTGATAATGGTGGATAGTTTTGGATATGGGATTATTAGTGTGTTGAATGGCGAATGGAAAATTTTGTGGGAATGAATTAATTTATTTGTTGGGTATTTTGTTTTTGTGTAAAGTTTATTTTCACAAAGGTTCAAATTGTGTGTAATGCCGTTTTATTTATTTTCTTCTTTGATTTAACTATATTCAAAAATTTTATATATCTATTAGAAATAACAATGTTATTTTTGGAATTCAAAATGAATATATTTTTAATTGATCATATCAGCTTTCTGCTTGATGAAGTCATTTTTATTTATATTTCATTAAACCAACTTTTACATGACTTCATCTATTACGTTATTTTTAACAAAGTCAAATCAAAGTAGTAAATCATACTTTTAAAAATTGTTTTGTACATTGGTAAAGTGATATTTTGTATTCATATTTTTATATAAATTACAAATATTAAAAATACATTGCATACTTGTAATAAATTGTAGAAAAATTGAAAGAAAATATTAAAATGAAAAAAGAGTAATGTTAAATCATCGAACAACTAATCAATGCAAATACTTTTACTTTAAAAACGTTTTTCATTTAAAAATTTTAAAGAAAAAATTACAGTAAATAACAATTTATTCCATGAATTTTTTTCGTAAAATTAAAATCCTCTGATGAAAAAGAACATTTTTAATGAATGAAGTAGTTCAACTGTAATATAAAAATACATCGCAAATTTAATGAACGTCTTAATTATTTTTTCGACCTGCGTTTTTTCAAATTTAACTTAACTCAGAAAAATAAAGAAGAGAAAAATAAACGAACTTTTTTTAGTAATTAATGTACTTTTATATCTTAGAAAAGTATCTCCATCAATGTAAAAATTAAAATTCATATTTCTAAAAAAATATGATTCATTAAAGTAAAAAAATCACATTAAATTTTCAACATTAGTAAAGCAAAATTTCAAGAACTTTCAAAAATCTCTTAAAAAATTCTCCAACCCGCAGAAAGCAATCCTCAGATAAGAACCTCATTACAAATCTCTATTAACCCATCAAAAGAATCAGCAAACGTCTGAACAAGCACTCGAAGCGTATTAAAGTAAAGAATCATCGCGGCGGACTCAATCGAAAAGCACTTGAGCGACAAACTTACCTCTTTTATATGATTCAGCACGCGCTAGCGCACACATCGCGCAATACCGTAAATGTCTCTTATCTGAGCTCAAACAGTGCGGTTACGCTCGCCTAGCGGACCTCCTCGTCTTATCTAAACCTCGTCATCGCGGCGAAATTCGTAAAAGGGGAGCGATTACCGGCGCCGATAGCTAGATCACAGGTGAACTCGATGCTCTTGCCCAGTGCGTCTCTGGCTCGTAAAAATACGGGGAAAGTTGGGGGACTGTGAGGAGAGCAGTGGCTTTTTGGATCTACCTGCATTTCCGGGATGTGCAGGTGCGCGCCGAAAGGTGGAAATATTAGGAGCTCTTTTTGGGAGATGGTATCGGTTAGTGAAAAATTTAAGGTTCTAATGGGATTTGGGTTGGTTTGACTTTGTTTTTGGTTTTGTTGATTAGTAGTTGTTTGAAAATGGTAACTATATTTTTCTTATATATATGTATATATAGTTATTGAAATGATTGGATGGAAAGTAATGTATTTGCACTATTTTTGAAAAAATTTTTTTGGCACTGTTATATTTTTTTCGAGATTTTTCATTACTTTGTCAGTAGTAAAACGTATTTTTGTACTATGGTTTGTTTTCTTTTTTTTTTACTACAAGTTTCTTTTACAGTAATTGCTAATTTTAGAGTACTTATAAATTTGTATATGTAGTGTTTACGATTTGTAATAAAATATAGTAAATTAAAAAATAAAAACTGCTTTAAATATTTTTACATAATTGTCAATTAAAAAATGCTTTTTGTAATAATCTAAATAGGTGTTTTTATTTCTAGTAAAAAAGTAAATAAAAATTTCAAATACTCGTTGAACTAATATTTTATAAAGAGAACATTATTACAGTTTACTTGAAAAAATATCAAAACATAGACTGACTCACAAAAAAATTCCCTTTACAAACAACTCGCTTCAAAATTCCTTTAACACGCGCAAAAAAATGGTTATTCCCCTTTAATAATAATCGATGGCCGTCGGATCTCCTCCACGAAGATTAGCCATAATAAAATGTAAATGTAGTGATTTACTGGGTCAACCCGCACGAATCTCGGCAGCGGCGAAATAAATGTATTTGGTGCCCGCTCGCAGAGCCGAGTAAATTATCCGTGAATTATTATTATTAACGCCGTACACGCCGCGAAATTTATACACGCACACATCCCAAACGGCCGCGCGGCAGCTCGTACGAGCCATCCCTCATCTTCATCCCTTAAAATTCCCCGTTACTTCGTGCCATTAACGCACGAGCTCCTCCGTGCCCTTCGCTTATTGGAGCGAGATAGGCGCGAGAGAAAAAAAAAGGGCAAAACACTCGTGCTTACAAACTCGCGTGCGACTACTTGTAATTTACGATTCCGTTTACTTATCCGTAGAGTTTCAATGTCTGTAATGAGAGAGAGACGGGTTGGCTCTCTTTAAGCTCGAGCTTGCTCTCCTTTCGAGCTCTGCGGAAAGAAAGAGAGAGACGCTGCGCGAGTGTCCCACTTTTCTTTTCAATTCCTCGAGTCTGGAACAAAAGGTGGGCTCGCCTCGAAAACGAAGCTCGACCTTCAATCGTTAACGACTCTTCCTGCAAAGCTGCCTCTCTCTCGCTCTCGCAGCTAGAGTGCCCGAGAGAGCCACAGGGAACGAGATAAGGGCGGAGAGAGTGCACTAGCCGTGAGACGAGAATGGAGAGGAGAAGGATTCCACGCGTGTGTGTATATATATACACGTTGGTGTATACACTAAGGAGAAAGAGAGAGCAGCAACAGTAGTAGGCTATAGGCCGCAGGGCATAACAATAACGGAATACCGGAAGCTAAGAGCTGCACAATGGGCGAAAAGGTGGCCCCGCTTCGGTATTACGGAGAACGAGCGAGGAGCGGAGATATGCGCGACGTGAGCGCGCCGCGGAGAGCTCTTTCAAAGGCTTTCTCTCTGCGCGCGCTGCCGGCCGATATATAGCCTGTATTCCGTATTTTTCTCGATTGGGAGTGTATATCGCGATTGTGTGTGCAGCGAACTAGAGCCGCCGAGGTAATACCTTGCGGGGAGGAGCCTTTTAGTGGATAACGGCAATTCGGTTGACGCTGCATCGATGGTAAGGGGGATTTCATTTCGGGGTGTGTGCTTTCTTTAAGAATAAATTTTTGATGGAATGAAGTTTATTTTAATTGGCAGAGTTTAAAAAAATTCATGTTAATAATAATTTTTTTTCTATAAAAAAGTCTTAGACTTGTGCACTGCATATGCGTGTAATGTTGAATTTTAAATATACATGTATAGTTATGAGTATTATTAATTATTAATAACATAGTGCTAAATAATTTTATAACTTATTAATGACATAATATTAAAATAATAATAATATTTAATAATTTAATAAAACATAAGAAAGTAAAACACAATGAAAGCATTGCTTGCAGTGCTGGGCGAACGATCGAGCCTATAAAGTTTTAACGGCTTATTTCATATTGTACAAGAACCAAGAACGATTAAAAATTATTACTTTATATAAAAACTTAACAATATTAAGCAAACAATAATAATTTTGAAAATTACTAGTATTAATTATAAAATAAAGTAGAAATTAGGACGTGTGACGTGCGAAATTCAAATTCTAGTATGTTGAAATGTAAACAATAAATAAGTTATCACCGTGAATTTCTCGGAATCCATCTAATTTAGATAATCAATTTGATTACCAATATTTATAAATACATATTATTATAGATTGATATACGATTCAAATGCATACTAATAAAGATTCCATATTCACATAATCTTAGAAACGAAAGATATTCAAGACGTCCCCACAAAGAATAAACGGGCCGCAAAACTATTCATGATTCAGCCGGAAGCGGAAATTCGATAAGCAAAAATCAATCGGGCAGAGTCATCGGGGAGTAAAAAGAAATCCCCGAAATTACGGCTATCAATAAATCATGTGGCATTTAAGCCGGTCTCAATTTCGCGTCGTCACCTTTTTTATAAGGCTAGATATATATTCGGCGACTCAGAAAGGATTTGTAGGATAGTCCAGGCAGCTGAGTAGCGGGAGAGCACTAAAGGGTGGAGGGATTTAGTTCTAGCCCGTCTACAAACAGGATGCGAGATGACTCTGATGGAATTCCGGGCTATCTGTAACAATCAATCAGTTGGTTTATTGGGAGCAGTTTCGGAAATATCATTATTCAAGGGATGAAGTATTATCCTTTTGATGTATATACTCGCTGGTTGTTACTGAAGTTCTGTTGTTCCTATTAGGCTTGGTCTATAGAACAATTTGTGGATTGTAATGATGGAATACGTGTTCACT
>JAPYZB010003418.1:0-10000 GCA_030522745.1 Eupelmus kiefferi | reverse complement strand
GTGAAATATTGAGAAGAAATTTTGCAATAAGTATCTACGTATGTACATTTTTTGTGTGATTTTTAATAGGAGAGAATTAAAATATTGACACATCCTTAAAAATTGATTAATTTTAATGAAATTCAAGAGTATAACACCGTTTCATGTACACACCTTTTATTCCAAAAACATTTTACGTTTGATCCTTATACAAAGCTTTCTCTTTCTCTCTCTACAAATGTAATAATAATAAAAATGTCGTTGCTTTTGAGAATTCGTGATTAAGTTTCCGTACATTCTTAATACGCCTCGATATATTTTACAGTGCTAATCAACTATCATACAGGTAACGCGTGTTTAGTTTACATATTACAAGTAAGGGACACTCGAGTGCCCGCTGAATAATTATAATAAAGTAATAATAATAATAATAATAATCTCGCCAATTTTCGTAATTTCTCTTAATTCTACGTTTAATGAAAAAAACTCTTATTCATATACTAAACCGGGGATAAAAAGTAACTGATTCAACGTTTTCAGTTAACGTTTCACTGTTTAAAGTCGACGATTAATGCTAGTACAATCAACAGTTGAACATTTTTACGAATTTTAATCGTATAAGAATCGCCGCTCAGGGCGATTCGTTTTTAGCGTTAAAAAAAAGAGTTCTTATAAAACGTAATCTATACAGCCGTATAAAGCATATGTTCTAAACATCATATAACTTTTCATAACAATTTTCTTATCAACAAAAATTTTCCGAAGAAACTTTCACAAACTTCCAGAAAATCATCGTCGGATCATTTGTATTTGCACAAAGCGCATCTCAAACACGACGTTGCAACAAATCGATAAAAACAAACATAAATCTCAGAATATCTTTCGAATAACCAACTCAAAACAACGCTAAATAAACATCACAACGTCCACGGCGCTCATATCCCAACTCCAAAAAGCAATTCTTTAAAAATTCAACAATACAAAACTGCCTTTCTCTCAACTTCCAGGCGGACTCCAGCTATCAGGCAACCCGCTCGAGTGCGACTGCGAGATAGCCTGGCTGTCGCTCTGGCTCAGGCGCTGGCTGCGCGAGTCCCGCCAGATCCACACGGCCTCGCAGTCGGACGCACGCCAGCTGCGCACCCTGGCCAGCCGAGCCGTCTGCACCGAGACGACCCAGCTCTACTCGTCGGACCGAGCTTTGCTGAACCTGGGCGCGCCGAATACGGCCTGTCAGGCCTCGGCTCTCAGCGCCGCGCCGTCTAGCAGGACGACTGTTGTTCTGCTGGTCTTCGTCGCTGCGATTTTCGTCGTCGCGCGGTAGTGTTAGGATTGGATTTTGAGGGTTTTGGCAGTGTAGGTTGGATGTAGGTTTTTCTCGATTGACGAGGTATGGTGACGGGTTGCCGTTGTTCTTCTAATGAAAGTCAAAGTTTTTGATTCCTTCGAAGTGAGGATGTAAAAGAATGAGTGAAAGTGTCGAAGCGTTTTTCGCTCGGGGAAAATAGTGTTGAACAAAGTTTTTAATAGCAATATTCTAAGCGAATCAAAGTTTTAACTAGCAATTTTCGGTAATTTTTTGGATATGATTGTCGTGACGTTGGAAGAGTATTCGAATGAAGGCTCCGGTGAGATTAAACGCGCTTGAAAATTAAATACCTTAGTTTTTACGATGCGATGGATATCGATTTTCGATATACTTTTTGCCTAGCGATGTAGCGATAGTTCTGTGATATTAATTTACACAAATAGTTAAAAAAATTCGTATAAAAATTGTACATATAGATTATAAAATCGTTCGTTGCTTACTGTCTAACTAGCTCGTTTTTCCCATCCAGGTTAAATTAAAGCTACCCCGCGTTTAATCGGCCCGGAGCCTTCGAGCTGACGTCGTGTTTCTCCGCTCGACTCTCGTAAAATAAAAGCGCCTCTTCGCTCCTCCTTCCGCTCTCCGCAAACTCTGTTTAGTTCAATAAATATATAAAATCGTTCAATCATCATAAAATACAACGTCCGCGCGCGATATTTCATCCAAGATCGGTGCGTTTTATATCCTCCGCCGTCGCTAAATAAAAAGAACAATAAAATGTAGGCAAACAAAGCGTCGATTTTGACGATCATTCTCGCTCTCATCGCGCGCGTCCTTCGCGTGTTCCGAGAGGCGCGAATTTCAAAGCCTCGGATGTATATCATCGGGACGAATCGTCTCTCTCGTGCGTATCGATGTATAATTTCGTGGATCGTTTAGCGGCTGCTGCTGGGTCAGATCAGACGGGAGGCGCCTGCGTGTGCTGGAGGCAGCCCTCGACGTTCTCGGGCCAGTCGCAGACGTTTTCGTTGGGGTTGAAGACGAGGTTCACGGGGCAGGGCATGTGGTGCTTGCGCTCGCCCTCGCACATGTAGTACATCGTGCAGTCGTTCTTGTCGGGGTGGTACGAGATGTGGTTGTCCTCCTCGTCGCAGGTCACCTCGTTGGCTGGAATGGAAAGGAAAGGTTGATTAATTGATTGTTTTTGATTTTTTTTTGTTGGTTGTGGTATAGGGTAGATGTAGTGTATTTAGGAGCTCTGGACGGAATTTTCTTCAATGTATAGTGAATACTTAATAGTGTCAGAACTGTTGAAACACTTTGGTCTGGAGATTTGAATATTGATTATCATTTTTATTCGAGGGATTATTTCTTCATTTGATCAGAGAATTACACGATAGTTACATTAAGTTAAAGGGTTTATTATAATAAGTAAGGAAAGTAAAAATGTAGTAATAATTGAGAAAACGCATTAGCATTTATAGTTATTCACAAGACAACATCAGGAATGTAAATTATGCACAATTTGTCAGATTCGTTTTAATTTAAACCACAGCAGTATTATAATTAAGCAAAAAGAGGCTTAAATAAAATTTACTGCAGTATTAATACATATTTTATCTACGTAATAAAACGCGATAAACAAATTTTTTATATTGTAAAAAATTTTTTTGCTATGTTATACAATTTTATGTTAACAGCTAAAAGTATACGTAAAACAACCATAGTATGTTATTTATTGTACAAAAATTTTAAGCGTTTTTGTTACTGTTATTTATTAAACGTAAATATAATAGCGTTGCTTAGTTTATAATATAATAATAACGGCGACGTGTAAATAAAATTGGCTAAACTTTATTGATGACGATTTCTCAAAATGTATTTAATATGTAATCTTGGAATTGATATGGACTGTTATTGTTTTATAATTATACAGCATTAACATTGAATAATATCTGAAAGCAATTTTTACTCAAATTTTTGATTAATATCGAGCACTACTGAATTTGAAAAGCATATGTAAGCATATTATCAAACTTCTTCAAAGTGTAGATTACTAGTCATAATTTTAATAATTTTATAAGAACGTTTATAAATTATTAAACAAACCATCAAACTGTGTGTTGTAGAGATTCAGAAGTTGCGTGAATAAATATGAATAAATGAACAGTTTGTTAAAAAAAAGGAACTACTAGCGTTTTACTTATCCTTCAACACGTAACGATATAAAATATAATCATATTCCTTTCATACATTTTAAATAAAAAAAATCGTCTTTTTTATAAAATACTTCAACTATTACTTTCTAATACTGATTTGTACTACTTAAACAATGTTTAAGTAGTACAAATCAGTATTAGAAAGTAATAGTAGAACTTAAATATGTTTAAATAATTTGATTGTTTAAATAATTATGTTTAACATAAAATAAAAAATGAAGCAACTCACGGTCTTTGGTGGTGTACTTTCCGCCGCGCACGTTGGTCTCATACGGACCCTCGAATTCGAGTTTCACGCTGTAACCCTCGAGTTCCTTCTTCATGGCCTTGATCAGGGGATATTTGCTGTTGCCGCAGGTTCCCTTGAAGTCGTCCATGTCGGCGGACCAGATCATGATTCCACCGAATCCTTCCTCCTTCAGCCAGTTCATCTGCATCGAATCATTTTTTATTATTGTCAATGATTATATTCTAATTTAATGCCAACTATTTAAAAAAATAATTTTATATAATTTGACACAATTAAAATGACTTTACCTTGTTAATAAGACTCCTTTCGTCATCGAATCCAACCCACTGGTCATCCCTGTAGGCGAACGGTACCTGCTGCTCGCTGTCCCACACCAACGTTGTGTTGTCCTCATTAAGGAAACTGCATACCTGTATATCAAACAAGCCATCGTATTAATAAAATGAAAAATACAAAGAAACAATTGCAAACACAAAAATCGACATTCGTCACAGCAAAAACCAGCATAACACTCATCCTAATAACAAGATTCAGAGCGAGTACCGTGACTGCATCGCCGATGGCTCGGCATACAAATTACCTCGTAATAAGAAAGGAAGCCGGGCTCGTTGGTGAAATTTCCGGCAGCACCGCCGCCGGAAGCCGGGGCGCCGATGTCGAATTTCTGCTTGTCGACGAGTGTGAAGGACCTTCCGTAAGTCGGCATTCCGATCATGAGTTTCTCCTTAGGCGCTCCCTGCTTCACCCACTCGCGCGCGCTGTAATCCTGCGAATTTGCATTTTTCTCGCTTTTATCTCTAGTATATGTACATTATTCTTTCATTCTTTCTTCCTGATGTTTTATGCATTAGTTATGGGTGACATTATACTAAGAGAGATTGATGTAGTTAAAAAAACTTTCATGACTGTTTGGAAAAAGTTGTTAATTACGATGCGATAAGTGCACTAAAATGAAGATGCCCGTACCGCCTCATCTCCGCAGTTATAATCAAGCATTATTGAGTCATTAAATTCACTACTTAACGGCCGCGCTCGCCGATGTTTACACTTCGCGTACCAAGCCAAAAAAAATCTAATCTCTCGCGTTACAGTATCGAGCGGCTATATATACATCGTCGAGACCGCAATTACGGCAAGGAGATGATTTTTTTTCTCCTTGCCCGTCGGTCGTCGCGTGAGACCGCGGCGACACACTTCGGCGAATGATAATTTTACTATGCTTTTCCAAAATAAGAAAGAAGGAAGTCGTAACGGCGGAGGCGCATAAATAAGCCGATTTGAATATGACGAATTTTTATGGCGAATATAATCGTGCTCTCGGCGCTGATTTTTTTTTAGCAATAGGGAGAAAACGCTTACCACGGTGAGTTTCTTTTGGTAACTAGTAGCACTTTCTAGCGGGTACAGGGGACTGTTGTGTCCGACCTGCCTCTCCCATTGTCCGTGAAAGTCGTAAGTCATGACATTTATAAAGTCCAGGTATTTAGAAATCTCGGGTACGTCGTATCTGGAAGAAAAAGGTGGTGGTCATTTTTTTTTTGTGCGTTGCGAATTGACGCAGGCTTGCAAAAGTGTTGGTGCTAAATTTTTACAAATTAAAAGATTGTTAATCTTTTTTTTTTTTTTTTTTAAATTAATTTTTATGTGTGTATTAAATGCAAGTAGTGTTGAGATTGCGAGAAAGTTCATTAAATTATTTACCCAGCAGCAATAGCTTCGAAGCTTGCGGGAACGGCGGCTGAGAGGAGGAGTTTGGGTTGACCTGCGCTCTTTGCTTCACCTTCGAAGGCTACTCTCAGTTCTTTCAGGAGATTGACGTAAGCCGTTCGGTCATCGGCGCCTCTGAAATAAGCATACATTTTATTAGTTTGTATATAATAATCGTTGTTTCCTTAATAAATAAAATTAAATTAACTCTGTTCATTAATATTAAGATTTTATTCTCTAGTCAAGAATTACGTAAAGGCACTTCCGGTTATAATAGAGTGTTCCTTTAGAGGTGACAAAAGTCACTCAGAAATCAGCTTTCCATGAATTTTTTTTCGTAAAAATTAGAGAGATAAAAATTATTATGTAAGAAACCATTACCGTGGATACTCCCAGTCGACGTCGAGTCCATCGAATTTGTATTCACGGAGGAAGTCGATAGCCTCGTAAACGAATTGATTCATGCGGAAAGTATTGCTTGTCAGTTCTTTGAACGGAGTCGAGCCGAAAGCCCAGCCACCAATAGCCAGAAGAATCTAAAAATACATAATGCAGATTGAAAAAATAAATGTATTAAGGGGCGATTAAATCTAAGTTTGTGAATGATGTCAACAATTTTTTTCACTTTTTTACAACTATTTTTCGTATTAATTTTGAATATTATTCTACTAAATATTTGTAAAAACAACAAATCTCAAACAGGCGCAGTGACTAGAAACGTAAAACGCAAGGATAGGAAAAAGGCCGCTATCAATCAAAAGAAAAGCACAGAGTGACAGCTAAAGATCGCAGAGCTGTAATAATATATGCGCTATGAATTAGAGCTATCTCTATCCAAGTGAAATGCATCTGACCCACTTCTAACGCATTGCCGCTCCTCGCGGCTTGTAATTCATCAGCTGCAATTTTTCAACTTTCTCCGAGAGCCGCAAGTGACAAATGGCTCGCGTTTGTTTTAAAATCCAAGCGAAAAAAATCAAACGAATTTTCCGTATCGTACCTTAAGATCGGGATTCTTTTCGCGCAGAGCGATCAGTCGCTCGTACATCTCGGCGTCCTTGTCGTTGCTCTCGGAGAGCAGGTGGTTTTTGAGGGTGGCGAACGCGTAGATGACGTGGCTGCAGAGGCTGGGGTCGATGTCCTCGGGCATGAAGCGGCCCTGGCCGGGTCTCTTGTGCGACCAGTTGGTCAGGTAGCAGATGGTCTGGGCTTCGCGCTCTGTTGAAAGGATTAATGAAATAGTTTTGCGGACAATTTTTGACTTGTTTATTGGTATAAGGAGCTGATTGTTTGATAGAAAGGTTTTGTTCCGGCTATAAGGAAGCTTTGTTTCTTTAGGCGTAGTGAATGCGATTCTACAAGTCATTGTTATTGATCAACAAAATTCAGTTGAGCTAATCCTGTCTTGTCGATTGATTTTCTAAATGAAACATTATAGCTTCTTTGAACGAAAATAATTTCACTTATTAAAACACTAAAGGAAAGTTACACGTTCGATCTCGACTGGATAAAGTAAGGACTACAATTAAATAGTGCAAAATCAACAACTGCCCCCTAATTAATTTCTATATTTACCAAATGAATATTTAACGCCTCCATTCGTCAACGCGAAAACCCAAAACAAAAAACTTCATCCTCGCCAAAAGCGATAATCACGACTGAACCGCAAACGTTAATCTTCGCTAAACTTTCTCTTTCCCAATCTCTCGACTCTCCCAACCCCATCGTCAAATCCAAACTATACAGAAAAGCAAACTCACGTCTAGAATTAGCCGAGCTGAGAACGAGCTGAGTGGCGGGCTTGGCGCTCTTCTTGGCCTTGCTGAGCACCTCGGAGACGGGGATCTTGTAGGGCTCGGGCTTCTTGACGGCGACCTCGGTTATTGTGGTTGCGACGGCGCTCCAGTCGATGTCCTTGCTGTTGCTGCCTCGGGATATGCCGCGGAGCTCTTCGCGCATGGCGCCGATGAGGGGGTATCTGACGCCGCTGCCGCAGACGGTGCCGTTGAAGTCGTCCATGTCGACGGTCCAGGCCATGGCGCCTGGTGACGAGGAGGAGATCGGTTAGGTTTGAGTTGTGGGAGGATGGCTTGTAGGTGGTGGGCTTTGTTTATTTATTATTTGTTTTGGATTTATTTAATTTTTGATGGTATTTGTTTAAAGTTGTAAGTTGTAGTTGAAAAGAGTAAAATAGAACTTATTCTACAGGCCTATGATTCCATTTATTGATAAATGAAATGTGATTTTTTTTCGTTCAGTTTTAAACACTGGAGATTTTTCGGATTTCATTTGTTGGAGGGGATAATGGGAGAATATGTATTTGGAGAAAGGTGTTTTAAATAATAATGATATTAGGTAAAGAAGATCGTATGTAAATATAGATTTTAAATCAGTAAGAATGATGAATAAACGAAGTAGTTTAAGCGCGTAATGGATCTTATAAATAATAGGAGTCATATATTAAGCGACATTTCAAACTCTGGCTTGATGGAAGAGTGATCCTTGTACTTTCACTAGTATTCATATATATATATAATGCGCTCAAAATGAGTCATTAAAATAAACTCTACATTTATCTTTATAAATTTTTCGAAAAATGCTCGATCAAGCCCATTCATCAAGTTTCAATCAAACAAAATTTTTGCCCCATCGCCGCGAAAAAACGTTTCTAAAACCATTAATCGCGAAGGTGAACTGTAAAGAAATCAAATCATCATTTCTCTCAAACCCAAAAAAAAAACGATATTGTGAAATACCACTTAACAATAATTTTCTACACTTCCCAAAACCAAAAAAATCTTGTAAACATCTAAAAAACTTATAAAAAAATCCTCATCAAGATCCTTTCGCTCGTCAAATACACTCAGTCCCTCTTACCCACACACACACACACATTTACACACAGTAGCCGTGAAAGAGGAAACGGATAGAGTTTTTCGGCGCGCTGGGAAATTGAAATCGGAATGGCCTCTGGGTGAAAAATTTCGCAATATCTGCGTTCACGCATCTCTAAGGTATATAGGCATGCGCGCGTTACCTCCGTATCCTTTATCCTTGATCCATCGCATCTTGTTTCTGATGGATCTCTCGTCGTCGAAGCCGACCCACTGGTCGCCGTGCACCAGGTAAGGCACCTTCATCTCGTCGTCCCAGATGTAAGCGGCGCCGTTCAGCAGCATCTCGCAGATCTGAGGAAGTTTTTTATGGACTGATTTAGTGTTTCGTGATTGTTTTGATTTGGGTGAGATTTTTTTTCGTTAAGTAGGGTATTGTAAAGAGTTGAGTGGAAATTTATTGAAGTGGCGGGATGGTTTGTGAAATGAGAAGTATAAGTTGAGGCTGAAAGTTGTGTTATCTGTTCTTGGTGAATGGTAATTGCTGCAATTTTCAGTGTGAAATTTATGGAAATGAATCGTGGCTGTATAAAAATAAGATGAGATTTAGCGATTAGTTAGATGGCTGGAAAAATAGAATGTCCGAGGTAGAGTTTTAAGGAAGTTGTCGTGACTTATTTATACTTTGATATGCAGCTTCAGATATGGAACGTTATTTATGTATCATTGATCAGGAAATCTAAGACGAATTAGACTATTTATCTTTTCAGGCGTTCATCTCGTCTGTGATCAAAACTAAATTGACAAGGCGTTCAAAGAGTGAAAGTTTTGAAGTAAAGGTTTTATGGTTTTATTAATGTCATATTAATCCATTAATCCGGTTTTAAGTATGGGTCTTTAGTACATTGAGTTATTTCAGTAAAAAACAAGTATACTTTTTCGTTATAAAAAAGTTTTGTGAAAGTTGCTCAATATGTCAAAGAATTAACAATTATAATAACGAAAGTAAATGCATCAAAAAGCATTTACAGCAAATTTACTAAAAAAGTTAAAAGTTAAGCCTAAAAATTCATCATATCAAAAAGTTACATAAAATTTAAACTCAACAAACAGTACCCATCACAACCCAAAACAACCCCCAGAAAACCCCACAATCATGGAATCCTAAAAACCGGCTCGATCAGCCAGCCATTCCCAACAAAGAAAGCTCCCATCACCCCCCGCAAAAAACCCATAGCCATGAGTCAGACTCCACTCACCTCGTAATAAGCCAAGAATCCAGACTCCTTCGTGTACTCTCCGGCCTTGCCGCCGCCGCTCGCCGGCGAGTGGATCTTGTAACTAGCCGGATTCGATAAGGTAAAGGATCTTCCGTAAGTCGGCATACCAATAATCATCTTTTCCTTAGGCGCGCCCAGCCTGACCCACATTGTAGCTGCATTGTCCACAGACAGCTGCTTCTGCCATTCGGAATCTAGGGATGATGCGAAGAGAGGCGCGTTGTGGCCGGTTTCGCGTTCCCACTTGCCGTGGAAGTCGTAGGCCATGAGGTTGATGAAGTCGAGGTAGCTGAGATGGGAGAGAGATTGTTTTGTTATTAGAGTCGAGTTATGGATAATTGTGTGTGTTTTTTTTTTTTTTTTTTTTTTTTTTTTTTTTTTTTTTTTTTTTTTTTTTTTTTTTTTTTTTTTTTTTTTTTTTT
>JAPYZB010003415.1:0-13383 GCA_030522745.1 Eupelmus kiefferi | reverse complement strand
AGAACGTACAAAAAATTTATATTAATAAAAGCTATGATATACTATTTTAAATAGTAATAAATGTTTTATTCATTTTCAGTGATTTCAACTCAGGCTGGCTCCCTTAATTATGTCCCGAAACGACCTTTTTTCCGTAGGTTGCTTGGCCTATAAATCCACCGCCGCCATGTAAAGCGGACGGTTGCGCTCATGATGATATTTGAGCATGAGATCGAGAATCATCACGTTTTCGGCACATCCATCGGACTCGATGAAACCCCTCTGACGTGGATCCATAGGTACGACTTTAGTCACTCGAGAGGCCAGAGTCTTGTGGAAGGCCCTTACCAGCACCGACTTTACTGTGATGGGTCGGAATTTTCTGGGGCCGTTAGCCCCGTTATCCTTCGGAATTAGGATTGTGCGTGCAGCGCACAGGTGTCCGGGAAGGCTCCCGCACCACACAAACAAATTGAAAATCCTGGCCAACACGGAAAGTGGTACCTTTTTAAGGTCTTCCACCTTTAGGCCATCTGGCCCTGCCGCGGTGTTGTGCGGGGGGAAGCACCCCTTGATGTTGTTCGGGGAGATAGGATGCCAGATAGCATCCAGTATCCGTTCAGGGGGAGGTAGTACTGGAGCTGGCACAGCAGTCCTCGTGAAAGCGGATGTCCAAAATGGCTTCATAATTTCGCGATGTACACTTTCACTGTGCGCTATGTTCTCATTAAGGATCTTCTTCACGTATCGCGTCTTGTCCTTGCGCCACAGGTCCTGCACCTTCTTATATTCCACCCTCCCGCGTTGCTTCCTATTTCTGGGCTCAGGTGGAGTGGGTCTATCAGCCCGGTGGTTTTGGGTCTTGGCAGGAAAAAGCTCCAGGAGGTAGTGGCCCAGCTCCTGTAGTACTTCTTCCTTCGAGCGTCTCAAATCGTGTGAAGGCGCTGTGCGCCGAATTTGTCATCCTCAGGTGGTTCGAGGTTCTGGAAGTACCTTGTGAACTCGTCAGGAGGAACTTCAGAGTTTCTCACCGTCTCCGCGCCCACGAATACTTCCTCATCCTCATCCTCTACTTCTTCGAGAGGATGAGATCCAGCGACGGTGGTAGTGTCCGTCGGTAGCTCCGTTGGCGGGCTCTCCGACGAGAGGGCCCTCCGCCTGGAGCGCATGGATCTGGAGGGAGGTTGTACCCGTGTTGATGCCTCCATCCCAACGGGTTGGCTTAGCGCCGGCTATGAATCCCTCAATTCTATGATGAGTTGTTGGACCAGCTGTTTATAGTCCGCCCTTCTTCATACGCCTTTGACAGACTCCAGTATCCGGGTTGTGTACTTTAACAGATTGATGTTCATGTTGAGTGCACCCACGCGAATCGTGAGCTCTGCTTCTTTCCTAGCCATGATCGACCTCTCCTCATCTGACCATCTATCCTTGGTGTTAACCCGGGCTAGGACCTTTTCCACGCCCATCTGGTCAGCCAATGCACTATGTGCTTTGCGCCGATGCACACCGAGGCCGATCTTGGTTGGGAAGGAGCGACCACATCCAACTGCTTCGCACTTAAACTCACCTTCCTGACCATTTTTCGCATCACCAGACCCGGTACCTAGAAAATCCGGTAGAGCACAAGCTGTGGCTTGGCCCTGCTTTTTTCCGAGGCTTCCTTTTTTATTGATTGGACCGGGTAAGACACCGCCAAAGGGGTTGGTAGCCCCAGAGACTGTATGGGGTTCGTCGGTGCATTTGGCCTACCCAAAGACACCTTAACCAAGGAATGCAAGCATTCCTCAGCTAGGGCGCAACTGGGTAGTGTACAGCGGGGGTGCGTGGAACCAGCAGCTGACGTGTAACTACTCCTCACCAGAAAGTTGTAACCCCGCAATCGAAATTACGAGGTTACCCCTTTAAGAGAGTCATAGTTACTCCCGCCGATGTCAAGTAGGCGAAGCGATCACTGGCTCTACCGCTATAATATACGTCAAAGTGTTCGTTCTTAACCCCTAAATTGAAAAAAAAAATTTTATTTAGCCAGCATTTTTATAGATTACTTAAACATTGTTCAAAATATAATTATGAATTTGTTTAAGCCAAATGGGTCATTAGTTCTGGAGTAATATCAAAAAGTGAACAGGGTCAGGTTGACCCAATGTGTAAGAGATGTTCGGAAAAATAGTTGTGTATGCGATGGGTTAAGCGTTGCGCTGTTGTCATGTTTCGTTTGTTGTGTCATGAACCTAGCTCTACGAGCTGAGCTGGAGGGGCGACTCCTTATTAGGGTCCATCTACAACGGCACGGCTCACTCAACGCTTCAAAAGTTCATCCACAACAGCAACGCCCAAACCTTGGGGCAAGTCCGCATGTGTCGCCGACTTCTATGTTTCAGGTCAACGGAGAATGATGTAATTCGAAAGGGCTACGATGCAATTAGCCTCAAGGCCACAACATTAAGGATGATGCAATCAAAGAAGGATGATGCAACTTCAAGGTCACCAATGGATGACGTAACGGAGCATTTCACTAAGATACCAACTTTCCCCCACCTAAAATCAAGGACCAATGGGAACCATTCAGCATCTTAGCAAGGGAGCTTCATTCTTCCTCCCAATTTCAAGGACCAATGAGATGCAACAGCTACAAAACTCGGAGCATCACTAAACTCGCCCTTCCCTAAAATCAAGGACCAATGGGAGGAAGCCACGTCGCCAAATTCTCTCTCGATGGATATAAAAAGGGGCCAGAAAACCAGAAAAGATCAGATCTTCCCGAGCAAGGGACCAGCCAGAAGCCTGCAAGTCAAGGCCCATCCCCGAGTAACTTTTAAATAAAAAGTATAAAGTCCAGTTAGGACTTAGTCTCTGGCCTGCTAGTCAAGGCCCTTAATCTAAAGTACAAGTCCAATTAGGACTTAGTCTCTGGCCTGAAAGTCAAGGCCTCTAATTTAAAGTACACTCTACCACAATTCTATCTGTCCGAATGTTCATTTGAATTTTTGAGATAATTTGGCCATAAGAAAGAGTGAGACAGATAGTGTTTTTATAACCTTACCCTAACGAAAATTCAAATCATTCGGACAGATAGAATTGTGGTAGAGTGTACAAGTCTAACTAGTACTTAATTTTGGCCTGCGAGTCAAGGCCTTTAATTTAAAAAGTATAAAGTCTATTTAAGACTTAGTCTTTCGGCCTGCAAGTCAAGGTCTCTAATATAAAATAAAATAAATAAAATAAAGATTAAATAAAAGTAAGGAATCTTTTGCCTGCAAGTCAAGGCCTTTAATTTAAATAAACAATTGTATTCTTTCGACCTGCGAGTCAAGGTCCTGTATTAAACCAGTTTAAAATAAAATAAATAAATTATTAAAATAAATCCAGAGTCGATCTTCATTGGGACTCCTTGCATTTCAATACTTCATCGAGCAAGTCCCACGTTCCTTGTTCCGAGCTATGAGGACCGCGGCAGAATACCAGTTCGGTTGCCAATCTACATATCAATCTTCAAGGTTCATGATCTACGGCTTGGATCGTAACAGTTGCAAATGTTTATCTTCTGTCTCACTCGTACGAATATAGTGCGCTCTCTCACTCCGATACAAATACCTTAATAATTTCAATTAACTATTAAAGAATTTAAATTTTAATCAGGTCACATACATGTTTCTTAATGGTTAACGTCATGTTATTAGATCAGAGGGACCTAACTTCACTTTTCTGTCTATTGACTTATCAGTTAATTACAGAAACTTGGCAGTTAATGAGTGTTCTCAATAAAACAAAATCATTTAAAAGTTTTGTCAAGTGTGAGCCATGCATTAACTGTAACTTATTTATTTTTTATTTTTTAAATAAAAATACATCAAATTAAACTAAAATAAACGAATTTTCATTTGTTTTTTTTTTATATTACAGAATTCCTCTTCTTACATAATAAAAATTTACCAAAATTGTAGATATAATGTTGTATATTATTATGTTTATTATTAAATCCGTAACTGTTACAGCTTTCAAAGGAAGAAGAATATTTTAATTCTACAAAAA
The DNA here is from genome assembly GCA_030522745.1 of Eupelmus kiefferi. Taxonomy (NCBI): domain Eukaryota; kingdom Metazoa; phylum Arthropoda; class Insecta; order Hymenoptera; family Eupelmidae; genus Eupelmus; species Eupelmus kiefferi. The sequence continues at coordinate 9,369 of JAPYZB010003415.1, read as the reverse complement.
GCAAATGACCTCTTTCTTTCTGCTGTCAAATTTAACTCATTTACAGAGTAGCATGCAGTACACAAACTTTTTCTATGATATATAAGAAAAGGTATGAAAAATAGGGTTTATTTTAATATTTCCTTAAAATAAAGTTAAAAATATCAATTTCGAGTTTTTTTTTAAGTATTTAGATGTAAAAAATCAGGTTTTTTTTCACATTTTGACATCTAAAAATATATCTCAAAGTTGAAGTTAAATCCACGACCTATAGTCAGTAACAGTTTTTACTAAAAAAGAAGTAGATTATTTAAGTTACGATTGCTGACAATATTTTTTCACCGATTATAAACTTTATAAGAGATTGTTTTGGTAGTTTATATCTCTTTTCTTGCTGAAACTACTAACATAATTTTTTTATTTCGAAAGTATATTATATTTCAGATATTTTAGATTTTTTTAAAAAAGATTAACAAACTTTCAATGTTGATGATCAAAAGCTTTGGTCTTTTTGCAGAAACTCTAAATTGTTTTTATAAAATTTTTAAATAATTTTTTGCTTTTACCTTTTTGTAAAAAAACTTTAACTGAAAAAATTAATGACCGATATGTTTTATAACTCTTACTTTTTTAATATTTACTTTTTAAATAATATTTTGAAATAAAATTGTGCTTTTTCATTTGAAACGAAATATAATTGGCAAAACTGTTTTTAAGTTTCTAATACAGATTGATATTATATGACTCTCGTTTTAGTTATATTCAATTTTTAAAAATTGTCCAGATGTTAATTGCAAGCGTGATTGCATGCATTGACGGGTCAAACAAAAATAGAAGTAGAATACCATCCGTTTGTGGAGTCAATAGATTTGATTTCAATTGATATTGATGCACATTAATGCTGAAGAAGTGAGAGTTCCAGTTCCAAAATAAAAAGTTCGATATCAGCTAGTACCAAACTATTTTTAAACTGTATTACTAGCAAAAAAACCTCTACATTTAAATTTTATTTTTCATTCATGCGCTCACTTTAAAATATATTTGTTTCTTTTTTCCATTAAACTTTTTATTGCAATTCAAATTGGAGCTTTCATCTATCTGAAGATTCTCTGTCTTATTTCAGCCTTCAAAATAAAAGCCACAAATGCGGTAAATTCAAGCGTTCCTTTCCCTAGCGCGATGCGCCCAGTGACACCAGTGCGTGCGCTGCTGGGAATAACGCGCGAGCTTTGGCACAAATAAAGGGATACCGACCGGAGAAAAAAAGCGAATCCAGAGAGAAAGCCGGCAATTTTTCAGCGCGCTCGGCCAGCTTCCGGTCAGCACGTGCGCACGTACGTACGTATCAATCGATACCCCCAAAATGGCTGGAACTATACAGCGCACAAAAAAAAACAAAAAGGAAACACGCTGCGGCCAACTCTCACAGCTCGTTCGAAAAGGAAAAAATAAAAAAACAAAAAGCTCGAGCAAGTGAGAAGCCAGAGTAAGAGGGAGCGGAGAAAGAGAGAGAGAGCCGAGCACAAATCAAAATCGCTCGGAGCTCTTGGCGATAAATTTGACAATTAATACACGGTAAATTCCGGGAGTGGGCGTAAGCGCGCTCAGGAGTCGAAGTCGCTCGCGCCAGGCACATTTGTCAGCCGCGGGCCGCGCGCGCAGTAGTAACAGCCTACCGTTCCGAAAATCTCCGCGCCTCTCTCCGCGCAGCCTCAACTCCCTCGTGGAAAATCGATTTATCGATCTATCGGACAGAGCCCCGTCGCCGGCGCGATTCGTCATCGTTGCGGCGACAGAGATGTTCGTCCCAGCTCCTCCTCCCCAGGCCAGGCCGCAGCGGGGGTTAAGCGGATTTCGCGGCTCTTTTCACGCGCCGCCGAGCTAACGGGCGTGCCTTGAGCGCGATTTGTGTCGTTTCGGGGATGCTGCGAATTTTTTTGCTTCCCCCCTCTGGAGAGTAGAGACTATACTGGATTGCACGGCTGTATGGATTAGCTGTGCGGTTGAGGGGGGAAGTGTGTATAAAGGAAGGGAGGAGCGCGCGTGTTTTTCGTTCGATAAGCTCTCGTTGCGGTTATAGCGCTGACGCTTAAATCGCGAAAGCGCCTGCGGATGGCTTTTCTGCAAGATTCGCCGGGCGTAGCGCTGTAATTCCGAGGATCGGATCTGAAGCCTTAACGGCTGCAAGTTTAGTGCAGTAGTTATGGATCAGAGGAGAGCTGGGACCTGGCTCGCTTGGAACGAGGCAATAATTGAGTTTATCAAATGTTCTATTATTAAGTGAAATGGAATGGGGCATTAAACATAGTCTGTTTGTTACTATACTAATATTATGAAGCAAGCAATGGTTTACGAGGAAAGTAGTCTCTATATTTACAGATCTTTCTTTATAATTTAAAAAAATAATCACTTGCCTTATGTGCGCTTTTTCGAATCTTTGAATAGAGCTAGTGTTGGAAATAATGTTCATTAACAAAAGCTCAAGAATTGTGAGAAAAAAAACTTTGAAATTTAAAAACATGCAAGTTACGATTCCGCTGATCCTTGTAAATGTTGAACCTTTTTAACTTTTATATTATGTGCTTACGAGAGTACATAAAAAAATTTTTTCACATAAAGACTTTTTTAATTACCTTCATTTCACGTTTGTGACCTACTTACGTTATTTAAAAAGTCTTAAAAATGTTAACTTGCCTGAAATTATTTCTTGTTTTACCTCCCCTTATGATCTATAATGAAATTTACAATTTTTTCTTTACCTTCACAACAATACTACACCAGCCCAAATAAAATTCGTAATTTTTCAAACTCAAATCACCCAGCCGGTCCCTTCGTCGTCCAACTAATTGTCCCAATCAAGCTCCATCCCACAAAAATCCTCGCTCATCGTCCCCGCGCTACAATCCTTTACCATGCTCCCTCGACCAACCCCCTTAAAAATAAAGCCACATCAAAAGCCAGCTCTCTCCTCGCGGCAAGCTCGCCGCAAGAAACTTTCTCCTCCTTCTCCTCCTCCCCCGAACGTATCCGCAGAGGCCGGCGAAAAAAAGTCGCGACAACAGCAGCTGCCGCGTACGAAGAGAGCTCATAACGCGGGGGGAGGGAAGGGTGCAAAGGGGGAGCTTGCCTCGATTAATCTTCCCGCAGAGGGCACTCTGCCAAAAAGGCAGCCGCTGCCAGACCGGACGTTAAGAATATTACGTCTTATTAGCCTGAATTATGCCGCGAGCATTAGTCTCGGGGCCGAAACACCGCCAAGCTGAATCCAGCCGGCCGCGAGTTACAAGGGTCACTGTTGCGTATGCGTGTATGTAAGTACGCGCGCGTGTGTGGGTGTATATGCGTGTGAAAGAAAGGATGCGAAAAAGGCTGGCGTAAGAGAGAGAGAGAGGCGGACGTTGAATGGAAAAGCAAGCAAAGTGTGTAGTGTAGCTTTCAAGGAGCGCGAAGAAAAGGTGTTCCTTTCAAGTGCGTTATAGGGGTTACGTGTGAATGATATTGTATGCGTCGCTCAAGCTGTAATGCTTTAAACGCGTTTGGGACGCCGAGTGACGGGGGGAAAATCAAAACATTTTGCCCGCTCTTTTATTCCCAGGAGAAAAGCTGCCTTGTGAGCGATGTGAATCTTACTTTTAGATTTCAATGAGTTTTCAAGGCTCCTTTTTTAACATTGAATAAATATATTTAAGAATCACTCTTTAATAATGCAGCCTAAATGAGTTTGAACTCGGCGCTATAAATAATCTTTATAAATTCTTTCAGAGGGCGAGTAACATAAACCTCTGAAAGAATCGGTTAATGAAAGATAAAAAAAAATTATTACCGAAATGAAAAGTTAAAAAAAAAAGAGAAACTTTGAAAAGAACGGCTCCGGCAGGCAGGTACATATGAAAAAGATAGAGAGGGCAGGGGATAAAGTAGGCAGCTTCCCGGGGCCGAATATTACCGGCAAGACGAATGCCCGCAATAAAGTAAACTGCACAATAGCGCGGCACCGAGAGAGAGCGCGTGCAGCTCGTTCGGTCCCCGCCGAGACTCGGAAACACTCGCATAAAGAGAATAAGAAGGAAGGAGAGAGAGAGAGAGAAAGAGAGAGAAGGAGAAAGGAAGAGTGAAAAGAGAAGGAAGCCAAGAGGCTTCGAGGGTAATTTGAAAAGCTTCGGCTCCAAAAATGTACACCGCACACTCCCTCGCCTTCTCTTTTTCTAGGCTACAGTATATACGTAAGAAAGTTACATCGAGACCGAATCTCATTTCGTATTTCTCGAGAGGAGACCGAGCGCGAGTTCTTCCTCTTTTCCTTTTACCAAAGAGGCCTCGCGCGCGCGCGCTGCCACGTTTTAATCGGCTTTTGGGCTCTTGCCGTTCCACTTGACTGTCTGCTTTACCTTGTTAATTGTTTATTTGGCGGATCAGCTATTCTGTTTTAGCCGGCAAAAGTTTTTCCTGCGCAATTCAACGAGTTGGACGCGACTCTTTTAATTATTTGGCTTTACAAATGACCGGCAGCCTCCTGGTAAAAAGCTGAAAAATTAGAGCTCCGAGCTTTATAAAAATTTACGTTGCGAAAATAAATAATTAGGGGGAGAAGAAAACGTGTAAGTGCAATTTTTCAAATTTTTTGCTAAAATTTAAAATATTAGTAGCTCTATGTAATTTGAAAAATTCTCAACGGAAAGTTATACATCTACTTACTTTAAAATGATTAGTTCGTTAATTATTTGCTCTTAATGTACTATACTATTTCTTCGATTATAACGGAACAAAAGATGAACCTTGCCGCTAATTATTGGCCCAATCTTTCAAACTTTCATATTTCAGAAATCGATTACTCAATATTTCTTCTTTAACTCTCATTACGTTCCTCGGTTTTTCCATTAAAGCAATTATTGTTGATCCTTTAATAAAAGGCAAGTTTTCAAAGTAATTAACCAATTTCTCAAGCGAATAAATAAAGAAGAAACAAATGAGAACAAACAAGATTAAGTGAGAACAAAGAAAGAATTATCCGCGCTTGCAAAAAAACTTGATAAAAAGTCTATTTAAAAAGTACATTACGATACTGATGTAGAAGGTGCTTATTTACATTGTAAAAAGTCGAACAAAGCGAAAATCATACACACCAGTATCAAACCGTACTTCAACACACGAGATTCGAAAAATCATCTTAAAATTAGAATGAGATTAGAGTGGCATACACGACGAGCTAATATACTTTTAAATACAATTATTCCTTATCAGCTAAATAATAAAACAGAAAAAAATATCATCGAAAAATTTTTTGGCGAAAAGTCGCAATGAACCATTTAAAGTACATCTAAAAGCTTCAAGCTCAATCTAATGCTTTGATTACATTCATCCAGTTAAAATGGACTCCCATCTAAAGGAATTATAAACTTTTGCGGATTTTAATTAACTCCATTTTAGCGATTCGGGCACAAGCTAGCTGCAAGCATGCGGAACTAACAGCTCATAATTCTATTTTTCATTTTTTATTTTTTGTCTGCACACGGCGAAAAAACTTTTGGCGCTGGAAGACTTCATTTTTCTTGGCAAATATGCGAAAAGTTACTGCTTTTTATCCGACAACCTAAATGTTTTTTTTTTTTTTTGCATTTTGAATATTACGACAATGTAGAAAAAAAATGTTAAAATTTAAATTTTATGGATGACAGAAAAAAGTTAGATAACAATTAATAATAATTACATTTTTAAAAGCACTACTACTACAGTAGAAAAGTAACCTGGTTTTCATTTTATGAAGACAACAAATTAAATATTTCAAATTTTATTAAAAGGTTTTACTCATATTTTTTAGAACTAATCAGAATTTTTTCAAAGCTAGATCTTTCTAATAATATTACAATGATATAATATATTGATATTCGATATGTTATTATTTGATAAGTGCTAAAACTACAAAATAAAATTTTCAGAATTTTATGAACTTAAAATCTTAAAAATATTATTTTGTATTAATAATAAACTGCAAGTTTTGTAATAATGCATATTTAATATTAAGCATTTAAATCATTATTCTAAAAAACACACATGGCATTAATTGCAAAAACTTGCTTTTCATTGTTAAAATTGAGAACATGTTTTGCACTGTTAAAGTCATAAATAATTCTAGTATGTATTACTTCATTCAAAAATCTTAAAAATTTGTTATTCTACAGATAGAATTAGTAAATATTAAAAAGATAAAATATTTGTCTAAGAGTATACAGAGGAAACTTCCTTAATTAAAAAAGTTCTTAGCTTTTTATTTAGCTTCTTACGAACGTAGATTGACAGCAATATTCAGTGCACCCTGTACTAGAAAAATCTACCTTGTAGTTGATCTTCATAGATTACCAAACTACTTAACAACAAAAACTTTTCATTTAAAAATTTTTCTTTACCTGCTTCTCTACCTCAATTTCTGTTTCTTCATTCAATCCATATTTTCCATAAAAATCTCATTAACGAAAGCACAAGCAAAATAATTGTTTTTAATCCTCTATTGTGAATCAGCAAATCCAGCTTTCGGCCTTTCGCAATACCCAAAGCTCTAGAGAGCACGCTGATAGCAAAAACTCGATCGTAAATCCGCTAACGTGCTTTGCGCGCGCCACACATCTATGACGAATGCACAAAAAGAGAGAGAGAGAGAGAGAGAGAGAGAGAGAGAGAGAGAGAGAGAGAGAGAGCGTATATACATTAATGCGAAAGAAAAAGTTGAAAAAAAAGCTCAGATAACCTCTGGCGACGCAGTCCCTCAACGCTCTGGGGCCCGCAAGCTTGTATAATGCCTTGCCATTTTTCCACGGCCGACGAGCGGCCATCTGACCGCGAGATTACGCTTACACAGAGCTGATATGAGAGAGAGAGGGCTGGGAGGCGGCTACGTCGGACACGGTAAGTGACATTAATGGCAACGCCGTCGCTCGCCGACGAGGAGTGATGCTTGCTATTTCACGCTGTTCGAAGCCTCTCTCTCTTTCTCGCTTTTGTTCTGCTCGTTCTCTCGGCGGATTTTCTTTTCCGCGCTCCCGAGTGGATGTATGCTTTGGCAAGGATTAGCCTCCGAGTGCGTAATTTGAAAGATTAGCGAATGTAGTAACGAGAGCTTATGGCTAATTAGAAATTGCTCATTAGGATAAATATGAAAGGCGGAAGGGACGATAAAATATTTTAAAAGGGGATTTAAATATAGAAACCATGATTATATCTGAGCCTAAATAGATAGAATTGACACGTACTTTTAAAACTCTTGATTTCCTGCACTGAATTATTTTTAGTGTAATATGGCATATTATTAATCATGCCATCTTCACCATCGACCCAATTACGCCTTTTTATCCTCAAAAGTTTATATTTTCATATCAACGACACGGCCTCGACGTAGCTCTCCCAGGCTTTTCTCGGTAAACCCATTTAAATATAGACTTGCAATCTTGATATCGAGAGCTAACTTCCTCAGCAAGCTCTCCCACGCCCACCAGAAATCGATCAGTCGTGCGAATGGAAAAAGCCCAGGCATGTTTCCTCGTAGCACATCCTTAAGCAAAAAGATACTCGAACGTAGAAAGACAATAAAACTATAATAATAGAGTCGAAGCGCGATAAACATCGTCGCGAGCAAGAGCCAAAGTACACATAGAACGCCGGCAATTCTCGTGTCTCCGAAAAATCCATCATATAACCCGGACGCGGCTATCGAGCCTTTCATCGATTCATAGCCTCTGGACTCTGCCCATTTTTCTTCCGACTGGCCAGCGGCTATTTGCTCAGAGTCCTCGGCACCCTTGTAGGTACCTATACGTAGGCGGATCGTTTAAGATTACAGATAATTTGCACACGCGTGCTCGCTAATTCAAGAGCCGCTGTAGTATGTGCCCGACAGCTTTGTTATGTATGACGAGCTGAGGGGTGGGTAGGTGAGGTAAAGTGCTGGAATATTTCGGTCTTGTCGATCGTTCCGAGACATTGGAGTTTGAGGAGTTCTGAAAATATAGACACCGGGTTTTGCTATTTTAAGGAAGTCGATAAATCGTGCCGTTAGATCAATGTTAAAAACGTAAGTCTGATAAAGCAAGATTGATTAAAGTTAAAGACTTTCATATCACAAGTCCATTTTAAAACAATTGGTTAAAGCCAATTAAGCGGGTGTTACGTTATTTCCCGTAAAAAATAGAGCAACTCTGACGCAAGCGATTAGCTTTCAAAGCCGTAAAGAAAAAGAAAACAAACAGCACTCAAAACACGTACTTAACAAGCCAGCGACACAGTTTCGTTTTGTTCCCGACCCCCCGTTCGAAAGTTAAGAGCCGTCATAATTCCTGAAAGGCCCGAAACTCAACGTCAATCAAGCGAGCCGGCTCTCCGCATAAAACTCGCGCTCAGCCCCTTAATCAGCAGTCGAGCGTTCGCGTGTACCGAATCACTGTGCGTCGAGACCGCACTAGCTTTCCGTTAATACATTTATATGCCCGAGCGATGATCGCGACACGATCCCGCCCCGATAACGGCCACCTTTTACGATCGCCTCAACTCATTTATACTCTCTTACCCCTACTTTCTCCACCCCCGCACTTTACTCTCATACTCGTTTGAATATGGGCAGCTTTGCGCTTTCCGCTGGTTCACCGCCGCCGCGCTGATGTCGGCCGTGGGGATTAATCGCGGTTAAACCAAACGACGCGATCAGACCGGCAGATAGCGAAACCCACCCCCGCAATACAGCAGCCCCGATAAGGGAGGCAAACGTACGCGGGCCTTTGTTTTTTTTTCTTTTTTTTTGTAGTCGGTGGAGCGCTCTCGACTTTTTTTACGAGCGAAAATTCCGTGCGGATAAAATATAGCCATCGGGCGCGATGAGAAATTTACGAGGCGAGGGAGGGCTTACAGGAGGTGGAGCGGCTCGCGGATTCGGCGATTAAAAATTATTGAAAATTAATTGAATATAAATTAGGCGCGCGCGCGGCGCGGCCGTCGGAGTTATTGAAGTTTGCGAGCGTGTAATTGAGGTGGTAATGGCCGAGAGCTTTCTGGGTCAATTTTGAAAAGTCGCTGATTTATGCTTTTTGGAGATTTTAACACTGGGCCCTCTGGTTTAATGAAAGAACGAAGCTGACGGGGATTAGCGCGCTAATTGTTTTGTTTGACTAAAGATTTCATTTTGATATCTCTTAATCGCGTCAAAGAGGTAATTTTGATTTATTTTATTTAAACGTGAAAATTCCCAACAAAAGAGTCACGTGGAATAATTGAAGAAGATAAACGAAGGGCAAAGAAAAAACTTTGCCCGCATCGACGCGAGCTAAATGCAATATTGATGAAGTCCGAAGAAAAATTTAAAAGGGAATAATGAATATTTCGTTTCCCCAGCGTCAACAAAGAAAAATC
>JAPYZB010003413.1:0-16799 GCA_030522745.1 Eupelmus kiefferi | reverse complement strand
AAAAAATATTAATTTGATTTATTTTAAAAATGAGTAGACAACGTCTTGATCTTCGCGAACTATCCAAATTTTAATAGACAACGTCTTGATCTTGATTTATTTTATATTACTTTTGAAAAATTACGCGAAGATCACATAAAAAATCATATTACCTGACAAGTTACGTGACAAACAAGAAATTTTTAAAATGTTTAAAAAATATTTAAATCAGTACTTTGATCAATTTTAGAACATGATTTTTTGTTTTTAGCGTAAGGTGATTTTTCATGTGATTATTTATGCTAGAGACTATATTCGCTGTTCTTGTCTAATTTTAATTTTTCAAATTTTTTCCATAAATAAACCGATTGATTTATCTTATATTTTGGTAAGCTCCGAGTAAACAAATGAGTTTGAATCTCGTCTAATAGAAGCCTAGCAAAAACTTATCAAAGTCTAGGCGAATAACATTTTTATACGTTTGAATAACTTATCTGATTATGATAGACTTTACATTCGCTATTTTCTGACTCATTAAATATCGATATATTGACTCCTCCTATCGGTATAATCGTATCTCATACACCAATTTGGTATAGTCGTAACTCTGTACTACAATGTAAGTAGTATATATACGATTATACCGATAGGAGGCGTCGATATAGCGAACATATCCTTAAAATTTAGAAGTTATTTCTAACAGTATTGAAATGGAAATTGAATTTTTAAAACACAATAAATAATATAGCAATTTGGATTCAAATTAAAATTTTTTATTATTAGTAAAAAAGTACTAACCCATGTAAGTTGAAACAAGGAACAAACAACTAGTTCGAAATTGATATAATGTTTTAAAAATTCTACTGTAAAAAATATACAAAGTAAATTTCATTTTTATTTTTCAGATAAATAATGATAGTTATTATAGTTTTTTCGGCTTCTTATTACGATTTATATACTACGATCCAAGTAAAAAATCAAATTTCGTTCGGGTCCATCAGAAGTAGAGGTATAATCAAACTCTAACGGTTACTATTAGATTTTTTCTTATAAATATATTTTATTTTTAAAGAATAGAAAAAACGCCTTTCTCCATACTTTTTTCTCGACTATACATAGTATTTTTAGGATTAAGTGCTAAAGCTTATACTATTGTTACCATTGTGTCGGTTTTACTATTCCCGGTTTAAACAAATCAATTCAAAACAGTATTAAAAATACTTGTCAATTTTCAAATGTTTATTCAACACCAAATTGTAAAAGAGTATTTAATCAGGGAATCAGACAGTCTTGTATTTCCAACTAGGGGAATCAAATCATTAAATAATAATAAGGACACATCTATTTTATTACAATTAAGACTACATAGTTTGTGTATAATCCAACAACCCTTTAGCTGATAAGCTATGAATAAAATAAAAAAGAATGACTCTTAGTTAGCTCTTACTTTTTATTACTATACTAGGTAGCTACAGATAATTTAATGGATGATTGATTTATTTGAAAGTTTGAAGGACAATTCACTCAATTTAAATATCAAATATTTATGATATGATCGAATGTAAGAAAAATGTCATCCAATTATTGTAATAACAATCGATTATTATTTCAGCTTTTTATGCCATAGCTAGTAAAGCGAAAAAGTAATAATTAATATTTTTCGATATGTTTAGTTTATGCTAGTTTATAATTGAACGTGATTCTTTGAGTTTTTGTCAATATCGAAATAAATCTCTTATAAAAAGTTTATGAAATGTAAAAGATAAGTACAACGAATTCTATTAAATACACCCGAGACAAAAGTATATTATCAAAGACAACGGTAAGATACTTTTAAAAATGAAATTATTAATAAGTAGATTTCTTTATACAACTATATTAGATATAAATTTAATTTTTTTAAGGAAAACATCATAAGTAATTGTCTCAAAACACCAACAGGAAATATTATTATGTATGATAAAAAGAGTAATATTTTACCTATTTTAAGTCATTCATTATCACTACTGATGACTATAAATAAATTATATGAAAATGCTAGTTACAACAATGTGAAAATACATCAAAATATATACTCTTACGATAATACACTCAATAAAATAAGCATTCCAGCTGCAAATTTTGTTATCATAGTATCGTCAACTTTAGCCTTATTACAATCCAGCTGCAAATTTTGTTATCATAGTATCGTCAACTTTAGCCTTATTACAAGCAATAAAAGAACTTCAAAATTCTGTCTGGTGGAATCATGAAGGAATGTTTTTATTAATAGATAGTTATGTGAAGAGAGATTGTAAAATGGCTTATACATTTTTAGATTTAGCATGGTCATTTAATATTTTATCAGCAGTCTTTTTATGCATGAAATTTAATAAGAACGCACAAATCTATACTTTTAATCCATTTAATCGTTATGCTCCCGAATTTTGGAGTATGGTTGAAAGTACAGATTATGACAAGATTCACAAAGATCGAAATTGGACATTGTTTAAACATAATTGGTCACATTTAACAGGTGAGTAAACATAGTAGATTTAAATCCAACCCGTATTTAAAATCGTCATTAAGATACTTTACTAGATATTTTCTTGTATTAGTCAAAAAATTAGTTATTACAAAAAGTATTTAAATGGAATTCATAAACCAATTCATAAAACAGTGTACATATTAAAAATATTAAGTACTCTAGCATAACATAAATCATTCTTTATTTAAAATCCATTATCTCAAATTTCTGAAAGAAACTGTTCTGTGAAATATGCAGAATCCTTAAAAGAATATATTTAAATTTATTTTAATATATTATACTTTATAATTTTTATTTTATCCAAAATAGAGTCTACAATGTGCAAAAATCTTTACTACGATAAAACGCAAAAATTAGATGGATATGTTGTAAAATTAGGTGCATTCATTCGACCAATTTTGCTACCATTCTGTAACAACAAAACTGGGTTTGATCGATTTGGCGGAGTTAATGGTGCTATATCACGGGTAATTTGGACAAAGTTGAATGTTAGTGCCACAATAAACTTTTATTCGAATATGGGCTCCTATAATCGCAATGGAACTGCTGTCGGCTTTTATAAGGATCTTCAGTCAGAAGAATTAGACTTCATGATGAATATGATTTTCTTTCGTCATTTTTGGAAGCTCCAAACTTATCCTCACGAAACTTCCGCAATTTGTTTGATATCATATAAAGAACAATCAACAATTATATCTCTAAAAAAGTTTTTCACCATTTTTACGCTAGAGTTTTGGATACTTATCGGCGTAATGTCTTTCATAATTACAGTGGTTCTCAAATTTTTATTAAAGAAATCGATATTGCCTAGTTTTTTAGAATTACTTAGAATGCTATCTGGCGTATCAAGCTTAAAAGCACCACAGGAAATGATTGCGAGATTTTTCTTTACTTGCATCATTTTTATGACAATGTTGACTAATTCGTATTTTCAGAGTAGATTAAGCTCGATCAATATCGTACCGGAACCCAATCCAGTAATTGATTCGTACGAAGGCTTAATAAAATCTAATGTTCTTCTTTATGGCATGGAAAGCATGAAACCATTTCTACTTAATTCAGACCTCCAAAAACGCTACAGAATCGAAGATATCACAAATTGCACCGCTCGTTTATTAAAAGGAGAGCGCGTAGCTTGTTTATCAGGATGCATTGCAGCAAGGTTTAGTATTTATGAGGGAGAAACTATTCACATATCAAAACAAAGAAGACATACGTTTATGACTTTTGTTATTAGAAAAGATTGGCCTCTCTATTCGAAAGTCAATCAAATACTAGGTAGAATAAAGCAAGCAGGACTGATTAATTTGTTTCGCAAACGTGAGCAGAAATATTTTTTGTTTCCTGTTGCATCGAATCACAAGTACAAAGCTATTAGTACAAGAAACATAAGTTTCGCTCTAAGCGTTTGGATCGGTGGTGTAATTCTATCAATTTTTTCTTTCGTTTCAGAAATTTTTTATTATAAAATTAAAGAAAATTTAGTCTTCTGTTCGCTATCACGCAAATAGCAAATTATGAAGAAAAAATAAGCGAGAGAAAACAAAAGTTATTTATACAGTAAACAGAGAAATTAATTTAACGTCTGCTTCAACAATATTTTTTAACAAAACAAAGCTTGAATTAAAGTTTGTTTTATCTAGTTTTCTTCTTTCATTTCTGTTTTTTAAAATTATTTTATGGATCAAAGATATTGTATTAATTCCTTCATTAACGGTATACATAATTTTTGTTTTCTTACCTACTGTATATATTTTTAGTCGATTCTATGTGTTTTATCAAGTCTTCTTAATAAAATTTTTACTTCAAGTAATCTTGTAAGTAATTAACAATAGTCATTTTTGCTGCAATGCCATAAATGCAATTTTATGAACCGAGTGCAGGTGATCGCATCGCACAGATGTAACGCAAACACACGAAGGAATAAATTTAATGGCAAAATTACATACAATATTTTTTATATAAGTAATCCTAATAATTTAATTTATATGAGATGTATCGACTAATGGCCACTATAAAAAATAATAATAAAATGAAATAAAAAAGAAAACATACATATTCAATTTTTTTTTATAAACATATCATTTAATTTCTTAGCCTCAAAACATTAATCTTGTTATAATTTATTTTCATTACTCAACAATAAAAGATGTCAGAATTGTCAGATGTACGAAATTATTCCTCTTTGCAGAAAATATTTTCTTACCTTTAGTAACATAGTTATGAAATTAATTATTTTTTTATATATTTGAATAATTATCTAATAAACTAGTTCCTTATTTATGTTACTGAAAAGTTAAAAAGTAATAATTTATAATTTGATTGAAAAATTAAAACCCATGTTTTCTTTTGATTCATGAATAATGTTTAAATTAAATAGTGATAGCGACATCTATGAGAATGCTTATGAACGAAAAAAGAAATTTACTTTACTACGGTAAAAGAAACGTAGTAAAAAATCTCTGTTACCGTATCAGTTTGTATACAAACTTCCGATAGTAATTTAAGTATCATATTATTATAATATGGAAAATTATTAGTTAGTCTATAAAAATAGTGAGCTGAAGAACCATTTCTTTATTTTCACATTAAATTAACCATGTATGTTGATGAAGTTAACTCATATTTTATTTTCAGAAACTTATAATACTATATTATAAATATTTTAAAAATATTAATTAATTTTGTTTTATAAAAAGAAGTTTAATAATGAAAATTTTTCTATGTTTCTTCAATATAATTAATCTATTCAAACATTAAATTATTTGCTTTAAAGAAATGGTACGAATTTTTAAATATCTTTCTTTAAATAATACTTATTGAACTATTTTTGAGATAATCATACCAAAAAAGTAACTGTAAATTGTACATATTACTCAACTGTTAAAACTTACTGAAATCGAAGAAAAAATAAGAAATTTAGCTATATTATTGTTGTTAAATTATTAGGAGTTAATTATTACATCATAATTATTAATTTATGAAAATCAACAATCAATCCGATGAAAATAAGATGTTTAAATAAGTAAAATTGAATGCAATTAATAAAGGAAATTAAATTTTTTCCCTATTTTTCTCTAATTTGCTTTCATCTGTTAATTGATACCCATAGTTTTTTTTTAAATTTAATATTGTCATATATCGTTCAAAACTTCTTTTTAAAGTTCATAAATAAAAGTAAAATAAAGTGATTCAGAATGTTTCTATCTTTAAAAATATATTCCAAATTTGCTTTTTAATTCATTCACTTTAGTATTTGAAATTATTTTTAGCCGCGTTCATGGTTTGATTTTACCACTTCTATTGTTATATCCAGTTTAGAAGTGAAAAGATTTTCTACTAAATCTCGGCATACCAGCGCAACGATCTATCAGGAATTCCTAATTCTCATCCTTACGACATCTTTAGCTAGGATACACGTGTAGACATTGTCACTAAACAAGATGCGGTAATAAAACCCGGAATAGAAAGTCTACAGCCTTATGCTCTGCGCAGCTCTTTCCGATGCTCTTAATTTTTGCGAAAAAACTCAAATGAAGACAAACAAAAGGTAAAATTAACATACACATAATCAGTAAGATTTTTTAGCGGCATACTGACTTATCACTACGTATTTATTTCAAAAAATTTACATATTTTAATTTATATTATTATAAAATTATTTTAATCTTTCAATTTTAATTATTTTATTTAAGTTAATTTAGAAGAAAATATATCATTATTTTTTATTTTTAAGTGATTTTATATAAAGTTCGTTTACAAAATTATATTATTAAAAGATATTACTTAAAAAATGTATAATAATTATTAAAAAAAAATCGAGTCAAATGCTTTAAAAAACTATAATCTCATTGGTTTTTTTTCTTGATATGACCAATGGTAAATTTTCAAATCATTCTATACCAATATCTTTACAGTTAGTGTACAAAAATGAATAAAAATCTTTAAATAAAGCTTTTTTCCATAAAAATAAAATTAAAAATAGTGATTTTCACCCACTTGATAATAATATCATAACAAGCTGAGAATCGTAAGAAAAATTGTTTATAAAAAATGATGCATTGTAAACAGTTATTAAAAAACCTGGAAGAGGTTTTTAACCTCTTAGAAGAAGCTGAATCATGAAACTGGCAGTCATTTTTACTTGCAAGTACAACCAGTTTCTATGAGATCATTTGAAAAGCCATGATCTCTATAACTTGTCTATACAAGGTTTCTATAATAGATTGCAAAACAGTTTGCTACTTTGCTAAAGATTTTAATAAGATCTGAGATAAGAAAAGTAAAAAAAAGATAGAAAATTTCAGAATACAATACTATTTTTACACTTGGTGTAAAGCACTTACATTTATGATGCTAACATTTTTATGTCTAGTCTTTAAAATTTTTAATTTAATTTCTTTTTTCTACAAAGCAATAATATTAGTTCTTGGAATTGTGATTATTTTAACGTGCTAATAAAATTTTGAGTGCATAGGTGCAGTTTTTAATGAATAAATAGTATTTTTGTTGTTTTTTAATTGTAAGATCATAAGATGTTACAATGTTTGTATTGTAGCAATAATACTATAAAACTATAATCAATAAACTTAGATATAATTATGATGATCAGAAGTACGAAGATATTCAAAATATTTCAAAATATTCGAAATATTTTTCTGTCAATCTTTTTATAGAATCTAAGAATTTCTTAGCAATAATAAAAATGAATAAATTGTAAGCACATATTAAAATAAATAATGGATTTAAAAATTTTTAATTCAAGAAATACAGAGTTTCCATATCTATGAAAAGTGCAATTTGTACAAAGAATAATCATCATCATCATCAAGGAAATATCATCTTTTTTATGAAAAATATTAACTTCCGACATGCAGAACATACATGAGAGGTCTTGAACTCTGACAGTACCATTGAATCTGGTAAGCTTTTATGTTCAAAAGTATATGTACATAAACGGCATTTAAACTCAGAAGGTTCACGGCTACTTGCGAAATGGAGACAAACTTCATTCATGACTATGTTTCATTAAATAAAGTGAGATTTTAAAAACAGGATAAATGAAACTTGGTTCAATAGTTTTATTTCATACAACTTGACAGGATATTTTTGATGATGATTAACATTTACGTTAAAATTACCATTTAGTTGATAATTTAGTTTTTGTTCACGATCCATTAGTTTATTAAAAAAATTATGTTTGATTATGACTTTTCCATGGCCAATTAGCGGACTTTTCTAACTTTTTGCAACATATAGCGATCACATAAACAAATCTTTCATTGTTCGGATAAAAATCAAGTGTTAATAATATCTTGAAAATCGAATGCAACGAACTCATCGGTATAGTCGCAGCTTTGTCAGCGCTGAGACAATAAAGGCAATTTATCGGACGGATCGTTGACGTTCGGTCCAACTTGTTGCGTGACTCACAATTAGCCGTGCGTAAACGCGGCTTAGGGCAGGAGAGGAACATATAAATTCATGGCTGGTGCGTTCGGGCGTCTAGGCATCGCACGACGCATGTCAATGCACCCGGCGGCATTGCTTTTTTTTTTTAATAAAATAGAAGCGGAGCATAGTAGATTTCTGGAAATAAAGTGATGAAAAGGGAAGTACCAGTAAAATAATGTATTTCTCCCTAAGGAACAAAAATGATTGTCAATTTAAAGCACACGCATATATTGTTATTTGAGCTTAAGGCGAAAATTGAAGTTATATCACTTTTAAGTTCTGAGCCAGCACCAAAAGTGCCAAATTGGCTCGCTTCAGCAAAAGATTAGTTAACGTAAGGATTTTTTAGAACTCTTAGATTTTTTAAGTTTTTTAACACATAAGTTTAAATAAGACTGAAATTTTATAAAAAATTTTTATTTACAGAGGGCAGATAAGTATTTATAAAAAATATTTTGTTATATTACTTAATAATTATGTTTATATAAAAAATATTCATTTTTATGAATGTATCCAATCATTTATGAATGCATAATCAATTTCTATTCTTGATAATAAAATAAATATTAGCACTTCAACTTGACCTCAAACACTCAATCTTAAATGCAATAAATCACAAACCACATCTATAACTGTTTTTTATTCGTGAAAAATTGCTTAGGTTATTATTCTTTTGACGACCACGCTTAACCCAATTACAATAAAGAAGAATAAAGCCCGATAAAACAGTGCATATATCTCAAACCCGTGTATGGAGTCAAACTAGTAAAATGATTAACTTATTTTTTAGTCACTGGAATATTTTAATACCAAACAATTAAAAACACACACAAGCACACACGCACGCACATGCACATGCATATCACGCGCGCACTCATACACGCACGTGTATTATTTATATTTTCTAAAAATAATGTATTTCAATTTATTTGTAATAGCTTATTAAAAAAATTTTAAACTTTTACTCCCTCAAATTTCTGACACTCTTAAAATTGTTTTATTATTATAGAACTGTATGAGGAAACAAAAATTAATATTTCCATAAAACTAAAACAAAATAAATTAATTACTTCTAAACCATTAAGTTTACAGAATTATTGATTTTTTAAATCTAAAACGGACGTAAAAGTGTAAAAATGTGCAAAAATTCCTATGGAATAGTAAAACCCTCTTCAGTATAAATTTATACAGATCGCTGATTATCTGGAACACGATGACCTTGGCAGTACGCTTGTTCCAGAATTTAAAAGATTTAGATGAAAATTGTCCGAAATGTCCGAAAATCGATTGACGAAAATGTCATTAGGTACAAGGTGTTTCTAATTCCAACAGTTTTATAGCTATCGTGCTCTTGCGGCTAAATTTTTTCTGATAAGGATTAAATGTAACGTATAGCCTTCGGGTAAGATTTACTCAAGGATGGTCCTGATGTTAATTCTGTATAATAGTTTGGTTAATTTATGGGAAAATATTGTCATTCTTTAATCAATATTAAAAATTATGAAAGATAATAGATTTTATGTTTCAATAAATTATAAAGAAAAGTAACCCATTCTGAATACTAAAATAACTTTTTTTGTTATTCATGCCTAAACACATTAAAAAGATTTATTGTTGAATATTTTATAAAGAAAATGTCAGTGGATAAATGTGCATAATGTTTTGTCTTACTTATCGGTAAGACGTAATGAATCTAACAGCTATAAGGTATTATTATAAATTTCATTTACACTCTTTATTTTATTGCCTAGAAACATTAATATTAATTCAAAAGGTGATACAAATAATTCAATATCTTATTTTAAAACATAATATTTTGTTATCAAAAATATCATTCGAAATGCCTTAAGTGATAAATTCACCAGATTTGTTATAAAAATAATAATTTAACCAAAAACCTGGAAATATGGGACCATTCGATTGCCTGATTCAACAATCTTTTATTATCTACCGTCGAATATTTCGCAGTCTATACTTTTATAGCGTACTTATCGAGTTTACCATTATTTATATAATATAAGCTGAGCAGCCAATCCAGGTAAGATCCATGTAACGATGGCTTCGATAACCCCGTAATACCATTCAATATTTTTACCGCTCATATTCTCGTAATATTAAACATTGATATTTGAAAAATTAAAATAAACTAATTTTATAAAATAGGAGAATTTTTCAAAGAGCTTTTAACGACTTATTGTAACAAGCTATCAGTTTTCAATTTGGTCTTGAAGCAGAACTTAAATAAAATTTAAAATTTGTACATCTTTTATATTAAAAGAGGCTAATTGAAATGAGTGTAATCTACATGTTAAAATATTGATAATCAATTATTATTACTATTAAATAAAAATAAATTAAAATTATCTTATTTATTTAAAAAAATCTTTAAGAATCGTCGACAAAAAATTACTTTGACCGAGGTACTATATTTTGTTTATGCTATTGTTATTGAAGGGTTCAATCATCGTCTATAGATTTTAGCTCTAGATCCATTAAACATTTCCTCGATCTTCTTTATATTCCACAAAAAATGTAATCATTCAACGACTTAATTTTCATTACTAATTATTAGATTAGTAAATGTATTTGTGTGATTCTTAGCTTTCTTTGTTTATTTTATAAAATAGACAAGAAAGAATTTCTTGTTCAAATTTACTAACTTATATTCAACATTGTAAATGCGTTTTTATCATTACAACAGTTTTTTTTGCAATTCCAAACACTGTACGATTTAATTACAGGAATGTGCAATTAAAAAAAAGCACACTTACTGACTTACCTTGTATCCAGAAAAAACTTTACACCGCAGATATTATTCAACACTTGAGTCGGGGTCACTCTACTAAATCGATTTTTCATCTTACGCACATAATTATTGTGTTTTCAGCAAAGTCCCTTTGTTCCATTAAATTACAATATATCAAAATTGCGTTTCAAATTTCTTCAACTAATCCTCAGCGGTAACATAATTTTAACTTTTTTTCCACGATTTCGCTAATTACATTCTTTATTATTAACTTATTTATAGATACGTATACTAGAATTTAAGACTTGTAAATTACAATAACACGCGGCATTGCATTACTACTAAACAGCTCCTCGATTGAATTCCCCGCGACCAAATCAAAGTGAATCATTCTCATGAAATGGAAATACATCCAGCTCATTATAACATCATAAAGCATTAACGCCCGACAAAACCGAGAGCGTTTTTCCACATAATACGTATACGTGACGATCGTCGCAAGAAAATAAACCAAAAACCGCTAACCCGTGCGATCGTGAGCAAACTGTCCAATGAAGCTCAAGGGAAAAGTACCTACCTCCTCCTCGCGACACGTGCATTTTTATTATTTTCTAGCGACGCACTCCTCTCATTGTCATCCGCTTTCCAGAATTCGTGAATACAACTCTTTTGTCGAGCTGCTCTCCTCTTTTATTTTTATTACTTTAATGTCACGGGGCGTGCGACGACCCCCAAGGACGCGCGCGCGCGCACTGTTAGCACAATGCGAAGCGCGGTGGTGGTAAGCGTCCAAGGATTTGCCGGCGATTCCTGCCGTCTATCGCGCGTATTTCCTCCTCCGTTGTCTCTTCCCTCGCGCTTTTGCCAGCGTTTCTCCGCGTTTACAAGCTGCCTCTTGGCCATCCCGAGACTCAGATTGATTTTCGCCGCGGAGCGTGACGTTACAGTGCGGGAGTGTGCCTTTTTTTTTAAGTTTACGGATTAAGGAGGTAGGATGAGTGCTGGTTGGTTTGGTTGTTTTGGGGTGACGATGATTATTTGGTGCGCTGTTTTCGTTGAGGGACAGAGGACTGTCTTGGACTCGCCGGCGAATATCCAGCTTTTGCGAGCTTTTAGAAAGTGGACCGGTGAAGTCGTTGGTGCGTTGTTTTCTGTGTTTTTGTGCATTCTTTTGCAGTGCGATTGTTATTTATTTGAATGAGAAGTTTTATTTTTAATACAAGTTTAGCTGAGTGCCAACTCAATCGACCCCAATTATTATTTTAATTATGCAAAATTTGATCGAGCTCTTTGGTATTTATTATGATACGTAACATTTAAAAAGCTGATATTTATTATATATATATTATATATTGTTATATGTTGTTTCGCAATTATTGTTTTTCACATTACAAATATTTAAATTTCATCTTTAATAATCTACTTTAGTTTAGTATCAATTAAAGTTTTGAAAACTACACATTGTGTTTTGACAAAAATGTAAGCTATATAACGTTTTGACACAAGTCAAATAAATATTTTTTCCCACTCATTCAAGAATTTATTTTACAAAACGTTTTTATGTAACAAATTTGATATATTTCGTAAATAAACTTAATTTTATTAAACCTGTTATTTTAGATGTAGAATTGCCTAAAAATAAATAATATACAATGCCATAGAAGGAAAACTCCGTAAAACAAAACGGAGAAACTCCTTTTTCGCTGAGTAAAAGTATCGAACGGAGTTTTCCCGTTTCTTAAACAGGAAAATGTTAGCTCTATTATAAAGGAGATTCTCCGATTTTAAACAGGAAAACTCCTTTTCAGTCCAAAGCTAAAATTGCCTATAATTTTTCAGAAAGTTTGCCCACATTTTTGCTAAATTAGCGAAATATTTTTTTCAGTGTACAAATTTTAAATCAATTATAGGAAGGACTGGAAGAGAGGCTAGACTTCTTAGAGAAGCCAGGGATCAAAATCGCATTCAAGAGTACTATGAGGGTCCTTTCCCGTGCAATGTATCTCGTAAAGTATATTTAGTTACTTTTTTAAATTTTATTTTTTAAACATAATAACGTAATTAAAGATAATAATAACGTAATTAAACATAATTAAGTTTAATTAAGTTTTTTACGATGATAGTTTTTTGAAATAGCGGTGTTTTTACTATATTTTATCAAAAAAAGTAAATAAAAAGTAAATAAAAATTTCACGGAACGCAGGCGCAATAACTTCCTTCAAGCTTTAAAATCTCTGAAACAACGGTATGTCAAACCACCAAACAATTATTCCTTAATTTAACGAAATACAATCAATTAAATTAAATACCTTTTATAATCATTCTCTAATTAACAAATCGAAATTTTTATGCTTAATCGAAATAAACTATTGTATTGATTGAATTTTTAATAATCTACTTTAAACATTGTCAGTTTTAATATATTCTTGTCGCTTTAGCTCTGACAAGGAAGTATGAAAAAACGTATTACGGTTACGAAATAACTTAATAAGTTCAGAGTTATATATCACACCAACGATGTTATACAATTTTTTAAGACCTTCCAGCAAACCGCACTTGTATAGATTTTCATAGATTGAAATGTAACATTTATGCTTCTGAAAAACTAACAACAATAAATATCTTACTTTATTACAGATAATATACAGCAGTCCATTAATATAAACTTAAATATTTGCTTAAAAGTTCGAAATTATAGAAACAGTTTATACGTATAAATTGTAATAATAAACAAATAAATTTTCATTTTAAAGTTTTAAAGTGAGTATATCCTATATCCTATAGCTGTATAGTAGCCCAACAAACCTCTTCAGGCGAAACAGGTTTGATTAAAGAAATTTGCTTCCTTTTATTTTAATCCAGTTTTTACTTGAATTTTAAAGATATTTTTCTTATCATTTAGTTGCAGCTATTTTCGTATCTCCCCTCAGGTAAAAGATTTTTTGCGCATTCAACAAGCGCGGTTTTATTTTTATTATTATTATAATTTAGTCCACCACACAAAGATTTAATTTAAAATTTTATATTATTGTATTGTTTACAATCGATAGGTTTACTTTTTAATTTTTATAGATCTATTTAATATGACCACTACACAACCGAGATTAGGTTAATAATGGTTAGATTTGTTAACAAAAACAAATAAAGATAAATAAAAAACGCATGCTTATATCTCCAGTTAGTCAATCAAATAATGAATAAATAGTGAACAATAAAATATACATTAATTTTTTATAAAAGAAAATATCCTGAAAAAACATAATCTTTTTTATAAATTAATTTATTAATTTTGCTTATAATAACAAATTAATCCTTTGTTTTGAAGATTTTAAGTATATGTTTCATTGATGAACAAAATTCTTGGAACTTTCGAGCTATTGGTGTCAGTATTTTTTAATTAACATTAGACTAATTGACGTAAGACGATTGTACTGATTCTTGATTCATTTACCTTATCTGCACCTATGTGTGCGCGTCACCATCATTAAAGGCGCAGCTATTTTCTTTAGATTGCTGAGTGAAGCCTTGATTAATTGTAATTTTATTCGCTTATAATAAGACGTTTTTACAAACGTAATACTGTTATTTGATACTGTAAGTAATAATTTCACTTTAATCTCTATATAACCAGCAATTACATGATTAAATTGAATTTGATTTAGTTGCAGTGTTGGCCAATAAAAGTTTATTTTCTTTTATTATTTCACTGCATCTTATAATGTTATTTTAAGGAAACTTATTTTTAGAACTTATTCATGAATTTTATTTATATAAAAAGAAGCATTCTGTGCTCATTTATATGCACTCAGGATATGATAAATAAAGTAAAAACGTTATCAGACTATTCACAAAGTATCTACAAAAATTTTACACTAAAAAGTGTTAAAATAAGAAATTACCAGAGTAACTATAATACTAAAAATAGAAAATACTTAAATTTAAATGAGATGTATATAATTTATCGAATAGTTATTAAAAAACAATTATGAAAATTTGAAAAATAATATTAAGTAATAATCAATATAACCCTATGATTATTACTTTTTTTATCAGCATTTCTTAACGCGAGAAAAAATTAAAAGGCTTTACCTAATTAAATCAATTATTATTCACACTACCAAATATTTTTTGATTTAACAAAATTTTTATTAAATCAATTAAATTGTTACGGATACTAATAATTTTTTCTGAGTATGTCAGCAGCAAAGGTGATCTAGAGCACGCAAGTTAAAAATTAATTAACATTCACGTTTCAACATCTGCTTAGAAAACCGCTTAGCCAATAAAACCAGCCATTAAAACTTGAACGCCCAAAAACTTCCTTCTCATTATCGTTAATCAGCCAAAATAAAGAGAAAATCGTATCAGCCCGGCGCCGGTAATGCAGATTTGCATTTCTCGAGAGAAAGTAAAGGCGCACTAATAATAATTAATCGATCGATTTTGTTGGGTATCAGTCGGCAGGTCGCCAGAAGTACCCAAGTCAGTGCACCAGCTCAGGCCTGGCGATATAGACGTGATAGGAGCGATGGGTGACTCGCTTACAGCCGGAGTCGGAGTTTTTGCCACCAGTTTGCTGCATGTGCTCATAGAGAATAGAGGCGTCGTCGCCAGCGGTGGTGGCCAGGCCACCTGGAGGCAGTTCCTCACACTTCCTAATATATTGAAAGTACGTTTGTTTACTTATTTTATTGCTTGGTTTTTTTAATTATCATGAAATTTCTATTTTTATGTTGGTGCATCTACGAAAACTTTAAAGGTTTGAAAAAAAAAAATTAAAATGTATTAAATACACCAAAAAGTATCAAAAGGTGTATCGTAAATGTTTTAGAAGGAATTCGAATTTTTACTTTTTGATTCCTCATGATACGTTATATATTTTTTAAAACATTTTGATATCTTTTAAAATTTCTAATGGGGTGTCAAATTGAAATTATCTCTTAGAAACTTATCGTTGTAATAATATTAAATTAATAGCTCAATAATTTAATATTCTTTTATATTTTATTCAAAACATAATTATGAATTATAACGGAGGAGGGAATTCAACTAGCGCGAAATTCCCTCCTCCGTTATAGAATATAAAATAAACTGTCGCTTCACAAAAAACGTTGTAACAATTACGAACAATTCAATTTTTAGCGCATAATACATTTTGATGGCACAGTCAGAATAACGTTTACGATTCCTAATAAATTTCACAATTATTCGATCTTTCTCAAACTAAGATTTTTTAAAAGTTATGTTTAGGGGAGCGTAGGGCTATTAGACCGAGTTTTTACAAAATTTTAACTTTCTCGGATAATAATGTATCAAATCGAGACTTGTATTGCAAAAAAATAGTCGGTATAAAGAATATGTAATATAGATTATAAGAAATTGCAAGAGTTAAAAGGTTTTGTGTTATAACTTTGTAATAATACATGAACACTCGGCTAAATGACCTTTTCAGAGTAAGTTGCCGATTCATTGAAACTAGTTTCGAAAATTAAAGCTTAGTTAATTAATAACATAAACATTTAATATAAACATTAAGAGTATTACTCTTATTTATAATACTTAAGGCCAAGTGAAATAGAGAGGTGGACAGAATATCAAACGGAAATCCAAAGTTTACGTCAAAAACATTAATTATATCAGCTGGGAAAAAATTATTTTTTAAATGTATGTTTTACTAGAAGTAAATGCTAAATTATATAGGTAATATTGATAAGCTCGAAATTTGATACTGTTACATTGTTCTGTCAATAATTTTTTAATTTAGTTATAAAAAAACTTAATAAAATTTTATTTAATACATTATAATAATTTTTTAAAATCAGTAGAACTTCTCTGAAAAACGGACTATATCTGCTTCTTGTAAAACATAATTTTTGGATTCCCGTATAAAATTCCGTAGAGAAATATCGACCAAAGGACCCCGCAACACGCCTATGAAAAATGTGGTTTCCGTTAATTTCGTTGCATTTTTTATATGTTGTGTGTTATATGTTGTAAACTCAATAGGTTCCAAGTTAGGGCCTGCTAAAGTCAGTATCACAGGGTACCAGTTCTAATAGTAATTCTCTCCGCCAATTGCTCTCTTTCGTACAG
>JAPYZB010003412.1:0-10408 GCA_030522745.1 Eupelmus kiefferi | reverse complement strand
CCGTACGGCTTCGGCTTTCCTCATTTTTTGGTACCCAAAAACATATCCCAAAGTTTCATCAAGATCTGTGACCCGAAGGTCATACACTCTCCTAGTTAGCCAAAATTTTTGAGAAAAGTATTTTCGAAAGACTGTATTATTTTTTAATATTTAGCAATATACTATAGAATAATCAGTATGGTTTTGTTAGAAATGAAGGTACCAAAGATCCCCTACAATCTATAACAAATATGCTATATAATAGCTTTGATAAAAGCAAGCCTATTACTAAAGCATTTTTAGATTTAATAAAAGCTTCTGACACAGTCAATCACAAAATACTGTTAAAATAGCTATACTGCTATGGGATAAGAGAAAATGCCTACAAACTGATGACTGATTATTTAAGTAACAGACAATAAAGAGTTAAAATTGAAGATCAAATTAGCTAGAATATCACTGAGAACACTGGAGTCCCACAAGGTACTATCCTTGGGCCGCTCCTGTTTATACTTTATATAAATGATTTATTAAAAGATAATATTATTTCTTATGCGGATGACACTGCAATTATTGTCGAGGGTAATACCTGGAGTGAAGTAGAAAATAAAATGAATGTTGAATTAAAAAATATTTCAAACTGGTTTGCATGGAACAAACTATCACTAAATTAGGATAAATCCACATATATGACCTTTGGAAATTATCAAGATAGTGTACCGAAATAATTTTGAGATACAAATAGAAAATAGAGTAGTGAAACGAACAAATAGTTGTAAATACTTAGGTATTATTTTCGACAATAACTTGAAACGGGACAAACATGTTAGCTACTTATATAGTAAAACGAAATATTTAGTTTTTGTCTTCTACAAGCTAACTGGAGTCGTGAGACTTTGAGAATAGTATATTATGCACTTTTTAGTAGCATAATTACATACGGTATTATTGCACGGGGTGGCGCCTACGCAACGATCTTAGATCTCTTAACAAATCTACAGAAGAGACTTCTGAAAATCATTAATAAAAACCATTTTGTAATAAACAAGAATCCGCTTAATATCAACTAATTATTTTCTGTGGAAGCTCTTGTCTACCATTATGATAATCTCAAATCCAAATTCTTTAAGTCTCAAAGTGTAACAAGAAATAAAAATATTCAACTACCAAAATGTCATAAGGCTGTAAGTAATAAGAATAGCTATATAGTTGCAATAAAACTCTATAACGCTCTGCCATACAGTGTGAAAAACATTAAAACTAAAAATAAGAAAAAAATAATCAAAATCTGGATTACAACCAATATAATATAATATTTTAAATATAGTGGTACAATGATCGGGCTGTGAACCACTTTTTACTTAACTAAGGATAGGTACAGCAATATTAGTTTTAAGTTAGTTTTAAGTATTTAATTTTGTAACCGGTCCCACCAATAGGTAACTGTGTTTACCTCTGTGGGAGTTGTGTGGATAGTACTTTGTAAACTTCTATGTATCTATTTACTGGAAATTAATAAATAAATAAATAAATCTGCATTTAACTGTACCTATCACATCAGGACACAAAGCATCAATTAGATAAATAGTTAAATACTTTCCAATTTTTATTATTGGTTTTTAAACATGTAAAATTTCTTAATTCTCTGTAATTTATTCCAGAGGTTCACTTATTTTCACCTGGAATGAACTCTATGATGTAAAAAAACTACGAACAAGATATTTTATTTTTAACATTAAAAATATTTATTTACAATTATTCTACACTATATATATTTTAATCTGCATAACCAATAGGTGGTTTTCAACTAAATTATATATTATTTTATTATAGATTTGAATTGCAAGAGTCAGACAATACTGGTGAATATTTCAATAAAAAAAAAAGTTAAAAAAAAGTTTAAAAGTTTTTTTTAAAACTGATGGATATTGAAAACAGTATTACCGGCTGCTTGATTTTTAATTTTTATTATTAATGTGATTTATGTAATGAAGTTTTTTTTGCATATATATCTGTGCGAAAGAATAAAAGAAGAAAGGAATAGAAAACTGTATTATATTTGTACTTAAATTGTGCGATAATAAATTATATGTTTCTTTTTATCTATCTATTCTGAGCAATATGAACTCTTACTCCCGGATCTTGCTTATATGAATATTAACAACTTTCATCTCTTTTCCTAGACTGGCTTCTTCAATGGCTATCTGTTTCAGAAAAAAATTAGCTCTTGTTTCTCGACGACCTGCTGCCTATACAGACCTTCCCCTTTTTTAAAGTTCTGCGGCCTATCTTCAGCAAAATCTAGTTGCCCCTCGTAATAACGAGGTTCACATGATATCGTTACAGCATCGGACAGATTCCTGAACTACTTCTTGATACTTAATCTAAAGAAGATTTAAAAGATATTTGACTTGCTTAATCCTTCTCTTTCAATAACAAGTAAACCTTTTGAATCGCATTATCTTTCAACTATAGTAACATGAAGGACCGTTCTTGCGAATACGTCGTAAATTGAATACATGTTGTGACATGGCTAATTGCCATGTACAAGAAATCCCATGTATTTATCCTAAATTATAAGTCAAGCCTCGCTGAGAAGTCACAGCTAGTACATAAAAATGTACATCATTGCTGTGGTGACCTCCCATGAGCGAGGGCTACATGCCTAAGAGACACACAAGTATTTTTGTAAATCACTCCCTAGCTAAACTTCACTGTTGAGACGCGCACTAGCACTTTTTCCCCTTGTTGAAGTACTTATATGTTCCGTTTAGAAATCCTAACTTATCCTAGCTATTCACCTGTCACTCCCTATCTATTATAATTATAAATCCTACTCTAAATTATACAAAAACCCCGCACAACACTTCACTATGCTGAGAAAGAAGACGAGCATCCAGAAGTCCATGAAAAGCAGCAATCCTGAACAGACGAGCCTTAGTTAGATAGATGAAAGGAGTTGGCGTCCTGCAGAAATCTTCCTTAGCTCCTGGATATTTTCTAGAAGACCTGCAGAGTATATACTGGACCCAGTAGAGAGGATACCCCTGTGAGGTGGGTAATGGTCACTGAAAGGAAGGTGAAGCAGTCCTGATGAGAGTTGGATGAGGACTGCGCTGGCTACAGATGTCCAGTGTACGCCCCAGAAACGTACTTCTGCAACCAAAAATAATAAGTATGTGTTGTGGCAGTTACCTTAAGAGATTCCTGTTGATGCTGTTCACTCCCACCCTGAAGAGAATCCTGAAAAGAAGAGTTCTAATTAGCTTGACAGCTTAGAGGTTATGGAACGTTAGTTCTTACCTGCTGTTAAGAATCCTGAAGAGTAGTTGCGCCGTCGCTGGAAGAGTCCCTTGGAAGTGAGAAGAGGATCATCGCTGAGGCCTGTTCTGTTCCTGTAGGGAGTCGTCTCCGTCGGCGCTGGTCATCACTGCACACACACTTGAATGCCGAATATCAACTGCGAAGTTAGCCGCAGTTGCTCGAGAGGTCGAGCGAGTGCCGTAAACGGCATCGCGCTGTATCGCGCTGCGAGGCCTAGTGCTGATCGCGACTAGCGGTCACGTGACCACACGAAGGCGGGCGACGAGAGCCGACGGTAAGAGAGACAAGGCACTGAGAGAGCACTTCTCAGCGAACGGCTAGCGGCGTCGGTAGCAGCACAGCACCTAGAGTATTTCTTGGTTTTTAATATTCCTGGGGATGATTTCGGTCGACGAGCGACCGAGCGGCGAGCGAGTCTACGAGAGAGATAGAGTCCAGCGTTTGGTAAGTCGCCGTCGTCAGTTGTCACAAATAACTCCGTATTCCCTTCCTGATTTTCCTTCGAGTCTCCTTAGTGCTGTGCGCGACGCGTTTAACCATTGGCGCGCGGTGACGCCTTTTTGAATTTGTGCTGCGTAGTATTGCGTGTTGAATTTTTGTAAGTGCCTTTGAGTTTTAACCTTTTATTTTTTCTAATTTCTATGCCCTTTGGTGTGTGTCTCTCGACAGGTAGTACTCGCGAGTGGAGAATTTTAGATTCGTGGAGTTTTGTCGGATTTCGCGAGTTCTGAGAAAAGGTCTCATGCGGACAAGTATATATATTGGCTGGCGCCCATTATATTAAGTGTATGTTATTCAAAGTGATCATTAAGTTCGCCAATATATTTTTCATGTAAATTTGAGTGTTTTATTTGAGTAGAGTTTATCATTAATAACCTGAGAGTTGTCTCCCCAGCAACTCTCCCGTTACAATGTATACACTTTTTGCATTGAAATATTTCACTTTGAAAGTCCCTTTGTCTTTTTTAATAATCTCGTACTTAGCCCTTAAAACTGAGATTCTTTTGTGAGCCAGGTGCTCTTCCACGCATTGTTCACTCAAAGCGTTTTCATGAACTTTGACAATTCTAAGCGATTTCAGTTAGACATTATATCCGTAACGATACCACTTTTGAGTATTCTCTATACATCAACTCAGTCGACAGTTTCATCATCATCATTTACGGCAACCGTGATCAAAATTTTACTAGAGCTACTTTTTTCACAAAATGAGTCGATTATCCGACTCTTGTAAAGATCTTTACTTATATATTACCACGAATAATTCCCATTGACCATAGAACAATAAATAGAAGAAGCATTATTTTATTGATCAAGGAAAATTTGGTGGTTGTTGTAATGAGGTACGCTGACGAGCAAAACTTTAAATGTAAGAACGGCCTTCTATCTTAGAGTTCAGCTTTGTTATTGCTCTCAAGGACTATAGTCTCAAAGCAGTGGTATAGTCTAATTTTTTAAATCGGAATTCGAGTAAAAACATGTATATTTTACAAGGCCGTAGTACAGAAGAAAATGGCTACTTCTTTAAGGTATCCAGATGGAAGAATAAGTTTCAGATTAACAAGTTATCAGTTACAAGTAAGAGTATACACATATAAAAGTTAAAAATGAAAAGAAATCAGCCATTTCTCTGTAGAAGAAAAGAGTAAAGTGAATGTACATGATACAAGACAACAATAAAAAAAATGAATCATTTCCTAAAAAAGAAATGTTCAAGCCGTTAGGATGACCTACAAGTTGTTGAAACACTTCCAACAAGAAAGATCACATGACGTCTAATTCGAAAATATAAAAAAAACGAATACTTCTCTGAAAAAAATTTTAGGTCGTCAGAATGATTTCTAGGTTGACGATTTAACTTCTACAACGAAAAGTACGCAACGAAAAGTAAAGATTTTAAGTCAAAAAACAGAAAAAAATGCTTAGTTTCGCGAAAAAGATGCTAAGGTTCTGAGGATAATCTGTAGATCGACGAGACACCGTCTTCAAGTAAAAACACACGATATTCAAATATCACGTCAAAAAATGTATCTACTCGAAAAAATGATTTTCTCAGTTTACTTGACACTTTACACAGAGTAAAACCTCTTAACATGTTTAGTCTACTGTAGATAAAGAGGAATAGTCAATAAAGCAAAGGAATATCTTGCGATACAAACAGATAATTTAATTGATACAAAAAGCTTGAGATAGCGATAGTAGGAACGATCTTAAGGTACATGCGACTTGGTGAATGAGAGTCGTACAAATTATTACGCTCCTCCAGAACGATTAGTAGAAGTAGCGATAGAGCAAACGCTGTTGAGAGGCCATTCGTTAAGTTATCTCTTTCTGGGCCATTGTTACAGACAATGATGTTCCATCCGACTTTAAAGACTAAATAAATTTATGAAGAAAGTTCGTCCTTAGTAACATCCAAAGCACGGTCTTTGTAAAAAGACTTTATAAGAAAAGAAAGTCTCCTCTTCTGCTTCTGCTCCGAGTCGATGATGCACCGTGAAACTGAGAAGTTCAAATGAGTTTGCTAGCCAATTTTGCCCGGATAATAGAACACATATACCTATATGTAGATAGACTTTTAGTTTTTTAAGCTTTTTTCTTAAATACAGCAGTAGATTTATTTCAAATATCATCTAATTTTAGTTTTTAAATCATTTTTTCTAAAACCAATTAATCGATTTACTTCAAACTTTGGAAATTCATTCAACTTTTGGGTATAAAATATGCCCTACCGCAACTTAGCTAGTTTTGGTGTTCTCGCGCTGTGAATCAGCAGGTCCTTACGTCTCTCCCGAGTAAGCGGCGTACGCAGTGCTGACACTAATGCGCGTGGCCTTGTGCGGCTGAGCCTCTACATGTAAGCTTGGGCGATTTCAGTGCTACGAACAGGTAACTTCTCTCTATCTTGGCGCTGTAACCTTGGCGTTCCGGATTCAGTCACTCTTGCTCTACAATAGGCGCTCCGTAGCTGGGATGAGGACTGCCTCTAGACCGGATTGTAGTCCACGAGTTTCTAGGTGCTCCGTGAACTCCCTGATTTTCTGACAGGGCAGTCGTCTAGTTTATGAACCATTAATTGTTTTATTTTGTTAATTTTGTTAGAAGCGTTGGGTACATTTCGTAAAATACTCACACATTCGCACAAGAAAGTTAGTTGATATAATCGGAAATTTATCAGATAAAGCGGATTAATTTTTTTTGTACTTTTTTCTTAAGTATTAATAAATTTTCTAATTAGGATTATACAGCTTTAGTTTATATCCCATTTTCGAAACCTATATTTACTTGCCTAGATAAACCTACAGTTATAAGGTATTTAAATTTTTAAATACCGAAAAATATTAATATTTTTCCAATATTCTCCTAAAGATCTTACGTCACAAGTTGGTAGGAACAATACCATAGATAGGTGAAAATAGTACTTGCTAATATAACCCGCTGGGTGAATAGTACGAATAGCAGTGACGAATTAAAAATAATTTATAATCCTTTTATAGTCAATTATTTTGAATATTCATAATATATAAGAGTTCATTGACATTTAAAAAATTTCTGACAATTCTTTTTATTCAATTATAAACCAAATCATTTTATAATACTTTATGTATATATGTATATATATTTTTAGATACCACGATATTAGACGAAGACATCGTAGGAGAAGTTAGCATGCAAGTCGATTTGTTCACAAATCCAGGAACTGGTGAACAAAAAATAAGTGTTAAAGGTACGATCGATAAAAAAAGTTGTTAGGAATAAAATATAATTCTTTGTAAAATAAAATTTATTTAATATTTCAGTAATTTCGGCAAATAATCTAAAATGGCCATTAGTTGGTGGAATGTTCAAGCCATTTGTTGAAGTAAATCTTATAGGACCTCACCTTGCAGATAAAAAAAGAAAGAATGCGACGAAATCAAAGAGCAATACTTTAACACCAAAATTTAACGAGACATTTCATTTGTAAGTTTTCTGCCTGCTTGTTTTTATATGTCAAACTTACTCTATAAAATACACAATAATATACTAATGAAATATTAATAATCATTCAAGTGCGACTTTTTTTACGAGAACATTAATACGGCCAATAATATTTATTACATTTCCATGATTTTCAATATAAAATATTTTATAATAACTCAAAATATTTTAAACTTCTGCTAAAATTTTATAAGAGTAATTATCTGAATATACTATTTTATCTTCAATTATACTGCGAAAATAAGCTTTATATTAAAGGGTTTGTTAAGTTATTGAAAGAATGAAATATCCGCTTTGTCTTACTGCATTATAAAATAGTACATTCCGATACGGGTGTGGAAGGTACTTTACTCGGGCGAAAAACGTCTTACAAGGCAGAAATCACCTCGCGCACCAGTATCGAGCCGTATTTTATGTGCCGAGAGCCGAAAAATCTTCTTGAAGTTAGGATTTCGAGGTGAGAGTAGCATAAAATTTATAAAATAGTATTTATTTGTAGCATTAGCGGAATATAATAATTATTAACACAAAGTCTGAGTATTGAACATATAGGTACCACACATTAATTTTGTACGTTTGAACGTTATATCCTGTGCTCCAAATCTCTAGTGCTGATTACTAGAAACCATAAATTTTTACTTTTGTACCCATTTAACAGAAATTTTTCAGCCATAATCGATCGAGTTATTCAAGACTGGGTTCTTTTTGAGAATAGCATTACCGAAATAACATAACATAGCACTTATTATTAGATTTCAATAATAATCACGGTTCAACAACAATAATAAAAAAATCCTACAATATACTATAGGTTACAGTGGTAATTCCAATGGAGGTAAAACATAAGTTTACCTGTATGTAGGCATGGAAAAACTTAATAATAGCTAAATATCTAAAACTAAATTTAAAATTAGAACAATTTATAAATGTATATTATCTATTCGATAACGGTAAATAAAGTGTTCTGTCATAGTTTAATAATTCATATATAATATATCATTTTAATTTCAATTTTATGATATATATATTATCATAAGCCTTTTTTAAATTCTAGTTTGTTTGCACCTAATCTTTTGAGATCATTAGGTAAATCATTATAAATTCTAATTCCTACTATGTATGTGTTTTTGTTGCTGATAGTTCTTGTTATTTTTGGCAAGGAAATACTTTTATTTCAAGTACTAATTTCTCTCAGATTATAAGTGAAACCTAAATTGTATATACAACACTGTTTCATATGATGAGGATTGTTTTAAGTTTATTGGACCTGAAATTGTTTGTTAAAAAGTTATTTTCACCAATTATTTTAAGCCATCTGGTTTGTAGACTTCGCAATAATGAATAAGTTCAAACTATTCTTGTAAGCATTATCCCAAGCAATAATACCATATGCTGCCACGCTATAAAAAAAGAAAAAAAAGTATAATACATCAATATCGTGTTTGTCTGCATAAGACATTTGAATTGAGACAGTATATATTTCATGTCTATTTAGTCTTAATTATAATATGTTCGATATGATTGTTCCATTTCATATTAAAATTTATTTTAAGACCCAGATATTTACAGTTGTCTACTCTTTTTAGTTCTTAATTGAAAATTTTACTACAAATTTCTTTAGAAACAATATCACGGTTGTTACCAAAATTCATATAAACACTTTATTAATATTTAACGATAATTTGATACATTCCAACTAGTTAGCTACTAATTTCAGTTTTCTATTTATTAAAGTTTCTGTTAGTGTCCAAGTATTTTCTGCTAATAAGACTACTGTATCATCAGCATATGCAATCAATGTTTTCACAGACATTCTATCAAGTAAATCATTTATATAAATTATGAATAATAACGGCTCTAATTGTAAAAACAAAAATAAATATATATATAGTAAATTATATTTTAATATTGAAGAATAGAATATTATTTGAGATTTTAAGAATAAAATTAAAATATAAATTTCTTGAATAAAATAAAATATATAATATAAAATATATTATATATAATAAAATTAAAAAAAACATAAACATTATAAAAGATTCTTATGTATGTATATTTTTTGTAATAGTTACGTATTTGTCGTAATTCTTTTACTTATACAATCTTTAACAATACTTTTAATTCCAACAATATTTTTGATAAGTATTGTATTGTGGTATTTACTACTTTATTATTTTTATAAAAAGCCGCGCAAAAGGTCCAAATGTCGATTTGTTTAATTTACCGTTCGAGCAAGATACCAACGTGACCGGCAGAGCGTGGAACGATAGTATAGCATGTAGGCCAAGCAACCTACGGAAAAAAGGTCGTTTCGGGACATAATAAGCAACAGCAAACCGACCATGCAGTTATGTCCGGCACAGTGCCTGGATTATTTGGTATATGTTTTCCAATCCTGATTTTGAATAGTAAAAAAGTTATTAACAAAAAACTGAAAAAACGCATTTTTTTTAGTCTTTTGCTTATAACACAATAACTAATGAAGTAATGTTTATAGTTCCGAAGAACAAATTGTAGAGTATTAAAATGCGGACAAAACAAGCTATTAATCGTGTCACGGTGATTTTACACGCGTAGCGAATAGAAGAAAAGTAACGCGAGAACCGCGTGCTTGGCTCGACCCCCGGACAAAAAAAATCTCCTTCTGCAAATCTCTCAACAGCGCACAAACACGTAGGCAGGGCACGGAGCCTCGTGCCTAGGCCGGCGTTATCCCCAGACAACACACGCACACGAAGAAATAAACACACACACTGGATTTCACTTGAAAAACTCTTTATTAATACAAACAAAATCATTGACTTACGCAAGGCGGTGCGCCGTACGAAGCTCTGACCAGGCGCGCCCTGGTCCAATCTCTCGCTCGCTCTCGCTGCCCGCTGCCGACCTTCTTCCTGACACTAGCACAATCACCGAGTCACCTACACTCGTCCCACTCGCGATATCCGCGTACAAGTTTCGCTCCGGCTTTCGCTCCGACAATCTTCAAAAACACGCGCTCCCGAATACGCAACTGGTCAAAACTCGCGTGCTAAGCGGTATGCTTCTGCCGCGCAGGGCAGGCGCTAGTTATCGCTCGCGCTCGCTCTCTCTCTCTCTCTCTCTCTCTCTCTCTCTCTCTCTC
>JAPYZB010003411.1:0-10412 GCA_030522745.1 Eupelmus kiefferi | reverse complement strand
AACTGTACCTCCGTGTCCAAACATATTGAGTCTACGGACGAAAGTCCACCAGACTGTTCGCCAATAGTTGCTGACCCGTCGCTGGTCATGGGAAGAGAGAGCTAACTCTCCGCATCCATCGCACCTCTTGGTCTCCATTTCGCAACCCTTAACTGTTGACCCAGCGGAGTGGGGCGCGCTAGAGCTCACGGAGCTCTCATGGAAAGGTTAGTTTTAATAAAGGCGCGCTCCCACTGCTGGATAAGCTGGGTTATTCAAACGACCGTTACAATTTCTACCACGGAAGACATAAATTTAAAAGAGGGGGGGAGGGGGGGCTACAAATTTTTAGAATCTTCAAAATACACATAAATTGAGTTTATTGTTCGTTCCGAAGTAGATTTAGGTAAATAAAAACTGTTGATCTTTGCGAATTACATCAATTTATTTTATTGTCGACGTTTCGGACGCGTAATGTAACGTCCCTTTTCAAGGCAGTTATTTACCAAAATTTTTGATAGATAACAAAAATTAAACAAACTTACTGAAAATGGGATGTAGTGGGATAAAAAGTGGAAAAAAATAATTTAAAACAGCAAATTTTAGACTAAATAATGTGATTATATATGTAAATATTTGAATTACTAATAATATTCGTATACCTACGAATCTCAATCAGTTACGGTAGCTCTCGGCCAATAAGTAATAACTACTTAAAGAAGATCTCCAGTCTGATTGGTACTCTTCCCTGTGGTCAAATTATGTTTTGTTAATTTTTTAAAACATGCAATTGAGGGTCTCGTGTAGATAATATTATGGATAATTTGTAGAATCTTTAATAAAACAAAATTAGTCTTCGTCCAGCAAATTCAAATCCTTTACCTACTTTAATTATCCCATACGAATTGGAACATGACTTTACGATATCGATTTTCAATTGAACATCAAACTTACCACTTTCAAAGAAACTCAATTTTAATCAATCCGCATGATAAAATACAAAATACGCCAAATTAGAAGTATCCCTAATCTCCGAATACTTAATTGAGCAAAAACAAGCAGACGAAGCTACCCTGCGATTTTTATTTTCTTGTCGGCTATGTCTTATCAGCCGGAGTAATCTTATTAGGTATATAGCTTTCCTTTATCAGGCCTCATCTTCTTAAGTAGCTTTTGCGTGCGGTAGCAATTTGCTTCACTCTTTCCCCGAGGTCTTCGTTAGCAGATGACTATCTAAACTCGCGGCAAGGAAGGATCCGCCAGAGAAAGAAGAGCTAACACTTTACTTTGAAAAACGTACAAGGAGGAGTAAATAAATAAAAGAGACGGGATTCTGCGTATTTGCCCACTATATGTGATTAAGTCGAGATTATGCCGGGCCGGTCGCGCTCGTAAAACTTTCGTTTTACTCTGAATTTATCGCACGGACGGAATTGAAATAAGAAGAGTCGATTTGGATGTGCTCTAAGACCTTCAAATTGCTCGTTCCGCTATCGAGTGTTAGTACCAACAAAGAAAGCGATAGGTTTAATCAGTATGACTTTTGCTTGACAATGTTTGATGAATACATTGTTAAAATTTTATTATAAGATGTAAGCTAATAAAAGTTTTATCGTTTTATTTCGTTGTGATGATGACGTTTTATCTATCATGTATATGGAAATTATATGAAATTGCGCATGATTATTATTAGAATAATATTGCACTGTATTCTGATCGTAACCAGAACGTTCATAGTCATTGTTAAAAAATAATTTTGAAAAAATTTTATACCGTTAGTATTATTACATTGCACAAAACTTATGCAAAGACAAGTCACTACTTCATGATCTTTTATTGCAACTGGTCTGAAAAAAGCCTTTTGCTCCTTAACCCTTATAAAAATCTTACTTTCACTAGAAAACTACTGTCGCATAATAGGATCAAGATGATGACTTTCCTTTTCCTGCTGCTATACTTGTCTCCATTATCAGAATCCGTAGTAGGAGGGTTGTGTTTGCCAATTTTTTCGCATAAATTACGCAAGGAAGAAGTCAGGAAGCGGAACTGCATCGCTTCTGCTTGCCAGCGTTATTTATCTTACCTTATCTGTCTTTTACATTTTCTCCTCTTACTGTACGTACACGTCAGACGAGAGTTCATTAATTTTTAGTCAGTATATCAAGCGGCTAATGTTATTTTATATGATATATGAGGGATAATAAACGTTAAGATAAACAGTGAAAATAAATGCTTCGGATCTCCCACGAATTAACAAACCATAAGCTAATTAAGTAAGTACAAAAAACTTACTCATTTCAATTGAATCATCAATATGACACGCAAGTGGTACACGTTTTAATAGCATGTCTCTTATATGAACTTGCGCGAAGAATAACTATCTAATTGATAAAACATTTTAATTTTCTTCATGCAAAGTATAGCGCCACTTTTGTCTATTCAAACGTCGACTTTTTATAAAGTTATCAAACGCTACTTTTGTCTTCAATCGAGATAACATCTATTACAAATTTTTTACAGTCTTGCGACGCTCTTCACGCATGGCTGGGCGCTTACACTTGGTCACCTGCTTAATAAGACAAATATTGAATGTACGATCTTTTCGGCGAAAAGTCAATAAAGTTATTAAGACATTAGTAAAAATTGACTACACGAATTTTGCAAAGATATTATATATTAAGAGAAGAATGGTATAAATATATCTATTCACCCAAAACAATATTTTTCTACCTAAAACTCATTCTACATTAATTTATTTTGTATTAAATTATATTCTATATATAATTTTTGTATTCATATATAAACAAAAGCCAATTATAGAAAATAATTATGAAGTAAAATCTAAGAAAACTATTTTTTAAAAATACTCAAAAATCTTTTTTATGATATGCAGAATAAATAAAAAGCATTTAAAATTTATCAGAGAAAATTATTTTCTTATAAGTTGAATTGGTTAACGCTGGTGTTAGACGGCGTTCAAAGCTTATATAGTATAAACATAATAGTGGAACTCTGGTGACTAAGTATATTAGATATCTCAATAAAATACGAAATTGTTTGTATCATTACCTACTAAGTATTATATTATTACTTTATTATTGATATTATTATCTTTAATTGTATATTTATTAATAAAAATTTTTAACAGAGTAAAATACGTAAGGTATGTTTGAAATTACATCATTTGTTTTTTTAATAAAAATAAGAATATTCTTTTCATAAGACAACGCTTAATGAACGCGAAGTAAATTATATTTCTGACACTCTAAGTCTTTTACTATAAAACTGTACTTTCATTTACACAATAATATTTGTTCATATTAAAAACAACGTATAAAATCATGGTAAATTTCTTTTGCAAATCAAACTCCAACAAGATAAGCGTTTTAATTATATTATGATCACGTCCTGTTTACGATTTCAATTATTATCTTTTTTGAATAAATCGTTTGTGATGAATACTTCATCTCCTTTTTCCATTTTTGCGTCTATAGGTAAGGGCAAAGGTATAATGTGTTTAAAAACTGTTCATAGAAACAATATCATTGTGAAATTAACATTTTTTGTTATCAAAAATTATAGATGAAAAATATATTATTGTTTAAATAAACAAAAACATTTTCTTATTTTAAGATAATTAAAAATTATAGTATAATTAAAATTTAAATTAGAAGTTATTAAAAATCGCAGTCATCCATTTGAAAAATTTTATATTGAAAATTCGTAAAATATTCCTGTTTAAAATAATAAAATTTAGAAAGCAGCAAAAACTTTTACTTAAAGCTTACACATGAAAAATTATCATCTACATTTTATTGACAAAATTAAGTAATTGTATACACATATTTTATCATAGTACTAAGTAAAGTATTGAAACTTTTAATGCCACCGACTTAAAGTTTTTTATTTAACTACACTAATAAAGATTAAAACAATGTTCTTGTTATTAATTAAGTAAATTTCGATACCACAATTTTCTGGTAATCTCATAAACTTAAAAAACTCGATAGATTCAGGGAATCAATGAATTTGAATAGCCCGTTGAACTCGGATATCCTAGTAAATTTTTTTTGAATATATTCTCACGCTATCCTAATAACACCTAACTTATTATCTAATACTATGCTTCTCGAATATCTTTTACAGGATTTTATAAATTTATAAACTGAATTCACTTTGTATAATTATGCAGTCAGAGTACTAGTAGACATTTCTTGGAAAGATAAAAAACAGAGAGGCTGCATTTAAACACTTTAACTTAAAGACCTCACTACACTTCAAAAAAGATGAAGTAGAGCACAACTAATTTTAAGTTATAAATTGGCTCGTAATAATGATTTGACGCAAGATCAATTCAGGTCAAGGTTTTCGGGAATGACATACATTGAGATTAAAAATTAAAAAGCTGCTAGTTTAATATTATATAAATGCAACTTAGTACTACTGATCATGCGCGATGGCAAATGATAGCTATTGCACGTGACTTATCATAATTTCTAATGACGCAGAGTTTTGCCAAGACAAATAAATCGATTGATTTCACAATTCTAATTAGCGAAAGGTGCTGTTATC
The DNA here is from genome assembly GCA_030522745.1 of Eupelmus kiefferi. NCBI lineage: Eukaryota > Metazoa > Arthropoda > Insecta > Hymenoptera > Eupelmidae > Eupelmus > Eupelmus kiefferi. The sequence goes on along the minus strand of JAPYZB010003411.1, from coordinate 5,861 downwards.
TCTGTAATTAAATATGCATTGGCAATAAAAAATTGTTTAGTCTGTATAAATCAAATTGATCTGCATAGATCTTTTAATGGCTTAAGAGACTCTTTTTCCCTGAAAATTCTATCAATTAGCATTTGTTTATTTAAAATATTGACATAATTCTACGACTTATTCCAGTCCCCAAATTGATATTTTTATTTGTTTTCGTTGATATTTTTAGCTTAGAATTTTAGAATTCACATGAGTAGATTGTTAGAAAACGATTTATTTTAATTTTCTAAGGAAATAATACTTTCTAAGAAAGATAAGTTTAATTGGCATAAATTAAACGACTACAGATGTGGTTCCCAAATAGCGTAATTAATATCATGATTTTTTCTACAATAATGTAAAGATCATTTGTCATTATATAACTATGTCATAATATTTTCCGAATAACGTACCATTCAATTTATTTTAATAGAAATACAACTAAATAAAGTAAATATTTAAAATTTGTGCGCTGTCGCGCAAATATAAAGTGTATAATAGGACATAATTTTTTATCAATCATTTAACAGATTTAAAATTAATGTACTCGAATGCACAATTATTTCTTATGCGCTATTTATATATCTTCAACAAGGAAAAATGTATGTGATTTTCATAGTTGAACAAAATAAAAACAATAATTTAATTTTATTCAAAGTAAAAGGAAAGATTTTATTTTTTTAAATTTTCAGAAAAATGAGCATGTAAAAGATAAATTGCGTTCGTTAGCATTACATTGCAGAGCAGAAATTTAAAAATGGGACATAATGCGATTTTTCAACATGAGAAATAAGCTTACAAAAGTGAAATTGATAAAAGTCTAATGTTTTATTACGTAATAAAGCTTGCTATGTTCACTAAGTGATTTTAAAATCCTGAAGAGGAATGCAGATAAAAGGTTTTCCAATAACATACATTATTTAAAGAAAAACTCAAAATTGAATTTTGATTCATTTCTTTGTTCACTTAGGATGTGAAGTTATTTAAATGTTTTCATAGATAGATTGACTCACCCTCAACATGAAAATTTTTTATTGTAATTATAATTAATAAAGCAATTAAAAATTTTAACAATTTAGAATAATTAAAGAAAATATTAATCATTTATCTCCTTTAAAAAGTTCTTTAGTTTTTTTTTTCATAGATAGACTGACTCACCCTAAACATGAAAATTTTTTATTATAAATAAATAAAATCATTAATAATTTAAAAAATTTAGAATAAATATTAAAGAAAATATTAACCATACATCATTTAACTTCTCTTCATTTAACAATCATCAGTAATAAATAGTAATACATTGCTCAAACATCAAATCAATTAGCAAAACTTAAAAATGCTTGCATAGATATAAAGCAGATTCGCTAATCACCAACTTCAACTTGAACCGCGTATTAAACAAGCTGAATTCATTCTAAAAAGCTACATCTCGAGAAAAAAGCCTCCATAAACCCAAGCGCAAACATACGGCGAAAACCACTGTAGCATCCAGCTCTACCAACAGTACAATCGCACGACATATCAAATCCGCAGTGACGAAGCCCGAAGTATCACAACACAAATAAACCCTACATATACACCCGATCGCAGCGCGATTTAGCATCGAGAGTGCTGCAGTCGCTAAAAAGTCCGAGCAGCGACTGAGGACGAGGCAGCGCCAGCCAGCCTTACACCCATAGATACATATATAGCCGCGCGTGTATATCTACGTGCTGTTCTCCGCAGCGCGAGCGCAGCTGCCAATGATGACGCGTGCCGCGAGCCAATTTCCAATAGATCCGCGATATATTGGTTCAACGCACTCGAGGCTTAACCAGAATTTAAGCGCGGAGCGCGGCTGTAAATCACGAATTACGCCTAATTGAAATGTTATGGAAAACATCGGGCAGAACTGGCTCTCGTCGCGGCAGAAGGTTTCCGTTTGGTAGCGCGAGCGAGCGAGCCGAGAGAGTTGCGACACTGCGCATATTTTTTTCGATCGCTCATATACGTTTTTCCGCTTGGCGGAACGGGAGAGCTCGGCTCGCTTTGGTGCCTGGAACAAATCGAGCTGAATGTCAAGCTGGTGTGTGTTGATAGTGCTGGAGCTTTGTTCGCTGACGTTTGAGAATTTTTTTTATTGACTCGCCCTGATGTTTTAAATACTCTCATTAATATAATCGTGCTCGTCGCGTCATCGGCGTCGCGATTCTCGTTAAGAATTGTTAGAGTATCGTAAGTCGGTTGGAATAGTTTACGCTCTGGGTAAGATGCGGCTATGACTGTTTCGTTTGCCATTATAAATACATTTAGATTTTCTTCATTCTTGGATATTTCGTGTGAGGGCAATCGTTATGACTTTTGGAATTAGTGGTGTTAAGCAACCTACTAACATATTCACCTTTCTCTTTGTTGCAAAGAAAATTTTATAGCCATTATCTTTATCAAATTTTATTTGTATATCTGTATTTCATAAATTTTCTTCCTGATTATTTTTTAAGTTTGTCAGCTCGAGTTTTATTTTGTTTAATTGCATACCTTTTTTGTTTATTTAAAGTTATTGATTTCTGATCGATTACTATATCATTTTCGTACAATATCGTTCCATACTTTGAGATTTAATTGAATGTCCGTGCGCATGCAAAGGTTACAACTATTTAACAAGATCCTGTTCGACAGCACAAATTAATTTATTGCCCATACCATATATCTTGTTAGGGCTGCCTCAAACCAGGTATAATATTTCAAATCAGTGCAAGTTAAACTGCATTGCTAACAGCGTCACGATTCTGCTTTCAACAATTACACAATTTTTATTTTCCTCGCGCTTTAGTCTTCTTCTTGCGGTTCACCGACATTGTTTTTATTATTCTTTGCTATTAATACTTCAGTCTCAATACTTTAGTTGCAATAGAAAATACTTGTCTAGTATTGGAATGAAACCATTGCATTTAGAATATGTAGATTTACTTATTTTTAAATAACTTTCTATTTAATTACATTAAGTTTTTGAAACTAATGAATATAATAATAATAATTTCTATTATGAAAACATTAGAGAGAATCTGTAGAATTACAAAATTCTATATCATTATACTTAATTAATTCTTTTTTTATGGAAACTGATTATTTGATCAGTTGTATTCTGTAAATCCTAATGTGGATTAGAGACTCTTAGAAATGCAATTTGCATCCTTGAGGCAACGTACTGATCTTTTTGGGACTTACGATTTTATCAATAGCAATCTTTTTTATCTTATTTTAATAAAACGACTTATTTAACTTTGTTCATATTATATTATACCAGAATAGTATACAAACAGTCTTAGTACTAACGGTACAACAATCACAGTCATGAAAATCAGACGCTTTCATTTTAAAAGCAGTATACGATATTTGCTTTCTTAATCTTTTTATAATCAACCTTCTATTTAACTTTTTGTTTTTAATATATAAATATCTACGTCATTAAGATTAAAATAAAAAGTTCTAATTGGATGAGCGTTAATATATTCCACTTACAAACTGCGCAATTACAGAAAATCAAATACTTCATACAATTTTAGAAGTTTATGATATTTACTTTACCAAAGCTTCTAAACAGCTTCTCAAATTTCCAAAAATCGCGCGTGTACTGTTCTGAAATGCTTTTCTGAAAATTTTCCAGAAAATTTTTTGAAAAATTTAGTCTTATCAAATTTAACATTCCAGCTGAAATAAATTTAATGTTGATACTGTTTTATATAAGGAAGCAAACAAATATTGAGATCACATTGAAGCATAAAAATCTACAGAGAGAGGTGGGAAAGCTACCAATGAAAAATCAGCCAAAGTATTGGGTAAGTTATGCAGAACTACGTTTCGTCAAATCTTATCTTATACTCGTTATTAATGTGATTTAAGAGAAAATTGATTTAAGAGAACTGTGATTTAAGAGAATATGGCCGCGTACCTGTGATTTAAGAGAACGCGGCTTTAGCTTGTGATTTAAGAGAATACGGCTATATGTGTATATCCCATTGCAAGCGGTCTCATCCTAGTGTGCGTCGATGAAATTCATTTTTCGACGCCTGGTACGCTTTGTGCTTGGCGATAGCATCGAAAAATATTTGCCGATTTAATTATACAATCTGTTTTTTAACAAAAAACCAAAGCGCTTATTTGCTACGTCAAAAGTATTAGCGATCTTGCCCGAATGACATTATGAGCAGGTCCAAGGACTATCACGTGGATGATTCCAATGCAAGTAAGAATCTCTTTCAATTTCTTCCAGGCTAACTTTGATATTTCACTTATACAACCCAATAGTTTTTCGAATTCTCATTTCTTTCTTCATTTTTTCATTATTAAAGACATTTTTTTACTTAAAGAGCTTGTTTTTCTTAATTATGGTACGTGTCATTGTTATTTTTATGAAATTAAAAAATTCTGCATTTAAAAAAAATATTTGTTGAAAAAATGAATTAAACATATATTAATAAGAAGAAACTACTAGAAATGAATATATTTTTTAACTTTATATAAAATATTTTTATTCGAATACCGGTTCCTTTATGGCATTCAAATACAATGGAAAATAAATCTTACTTCTAAATAGATTTGTTTACGATAGCAATGGCCATTTTCATAAGAAATCTAATAAATTTCTCGTTTTTCTTAATTTACAAAAATGTCTTGACAGCTTTGCAATCAAACCCTCTTCTTCACAGAGTACAAGCTATACATACGGAACGAATGAATCGTCGTATTACAAAACTAAAAGCGCGACCTAACTGGAGCAAAATATTTCTAAGCTCAATAAATAAATAAAAAACTTTTTACATTAACTTTTTATATCGATTTTTTATAACTTTCTACAATTAATTTTACATTAAAAATTCATAAACTAAATAGAAAAAATGATAAGCACTATAAAATATATTAATATTTGGTGTACACTAGTAGTCGAATAAAGACGACAAAAAAGCTCAAGCAAACAGCAAAACTTATTTAAATCTTTCAAAAGTATGTACCCTATTTCAAACTCAACATCAATAGTAATATTACGCGCTTATAGCGTGCTAAATATTAAATTTTCAAAAACCACACGTTAACAATCATAGTCCACACGTCACGTTATTCGTCAACGCGATCAAACAATAAGATAACATTCTCAAACTTGTCTATTTTCGTACCCACATTATTATTTTTCATGTACAACAATCTCCCACCTGCCATCCCGCTTATGCAATTCAGAATCGCACGTCCCGTGCAAAAGTTGTAAAGTTATTGCGCGAGTCAATCCGAAATTGCGAAACGCAAAAATCGTTACATCCAAACTTCGACTTATCGCTATCTCTCTCTCTCCTCTCCACTCGGTGCATCACCCTCAAAATTAATCATCACGTCACAGCCACGACGAACGTGCTCGTCCGCTGATTTCGGAAAATCCAGACTGCAGCTCGCGCGATCATCATCCTCGTGGTCACTCGCTCAGACTTTGAATCCCATTCTCATTTTTCTCTCGCTCTCTCTCTTTTTTTTGTTCGCCGCAGTCAGTAGTCTCGCAGCCGCCGTCGGCGCGTCATACCACACGCAGTTTCGCAAGCGTATATATATACATGTAAGTCTGTGTATATAGGCAAGCAGCGTCGCCAGCCGATAAACAGAGGGACGCGCGCGCGAGCGGGCCGTTATGCTACTTATTGAAATAAAAGAAAAGCCAATTCGATCGGAGTAGAGAGGGGGGAGAAAGGGAAAAAAGTGATCCCCGCGCTAATAAGTTAGCCACCGTGATAAAATTGTTGATTCGCGCGCCGGCGGAGCGGAGGAAGGTCGCCGCGAGCGCGCGCGCGTTATATAGACGAGAAGGAGAGAGTGTAACG
>JAPYZB010003410.1:0-10850 GCA_030522745.1 Eupelmus kiefferi | reverse complement strand
CTAAATCTAAATCGAATACTATAAGCGTTTATAGCTATACGGTTCACTGAAAAGCGAAATAATAGTTTTCGATACAAGTGTGAAAAAGTTGATTCTCACACGAGGGTGCGTTTACCGCCCGAGCGACGCGAGGATCCACGTCATGTTGATCACTTGAGTCAAAAATCAATTTTCACACGTGTGTCTAACAATATTTTTTTATTCAGTGTAACTCATCAAATCTTCAATTACTGATAAGTACGTTATATACTGTAATTGCACACCAATGTAGAGCAAATTATGCAAATTTCGTATATTATTTGTAAAGATATTTATTTTTTTCTAGATTACTTTTTTATCGTAAATTGATTTATACCTATTTATTGAAATTACAAAATGAATTTCTTGATTTAATTTTGGAATTAATTTTTCAACGGGTGAAACTCATAAATCACGTCAATCGAGGTAAAACATGATCGTCTTTCAACGCCTTCACAGATGATGCTGAAACAGAGAATTATTCGGTAAAATAAAAAGTAATATAATTAATTATACAATGTTGGTAAAGAATATACCTGATTTCCACGCAGGAAATACGTGTGATTGCGCATCTCCCATTACTGATAAACCAGAGAAAGAAAATTTAGGATTAATGTTTTGAAACATTGCTCTCGAAACTGATCTCCTAAATGCCGGTGGTAAGTTTAAAGAATCTAAAAAGTAATTTTTTTTAAGTTAATCAGTAAATATTTATTATGAATTTTTTAATTAATATTAGTATATACAGACTTGTAATATCTTCGCTCAAAGTCTTCACAAATTTTCTTTGAGATTGTTGAAGTTTTTCATTTTTAAATTTATTCAAGAATATTCGAGAATTTTCGGTTATACTCTTGTCATCTAATATGACTATTACATTTACAATAATATGTTATTTTATTTGAAAATCGTTTAAAAATTAAATTTTAATATTTTATTTTTGACTTACCCAAAGAATAACTATTTGCTATGAGATTTTCTCGATATCTACAGATTTTAGTAACAGGATTACCTTGCAAATAAAGATTTTCTAAATTGGTTAAACTGTAAACTGTTTCAGTTAAATCTTCAATATTGTTAATCAAGTTATTTTTCGCTTCTAGAGTTACTAATTTTTGAAAATTATTAATTTCACCAATAGAAATAAGTTTGTTATCCGAGATATTCAAATATGTTAAACAGCCCTTTTAAAATTAAAAAATTATTTGTAATTACAAAGTAAAAATTTTAATTTAGTTTCATATAAGTAATAAAGACTTACGGATAAAGTCTTTGTCGTTCTTGGATCAAAACATAATCTTTCACCTGGACCCAATCTCTGTTTTTCGATGTGCAATTCCAGCAGATTTGATAGATTTTCCAATCCTTCAATTACGGTAATATTATTGTAACCTAAGTATAATTTCTTAAGGTTTATCAAATACTCTAAATTTTCAATTTTCGATATTTCGTTGTGTTGCAAGTATAGATGTGTCAAATTTACGGCAAACTCGAGATTTTCGATTTTTCGGATAGAATTTTTTTGTAGATAAATAACTTTTAAATTTTTGCACACACTAAAATCAACCTAAAAATATGAATGAATAAAATTAGTACATAAATAATTATTAAAATTTTCTATTAATTTTGTATTTATTAATAATGTTTGTTTACTTACAATTTCATCAATGTCCTGTTCATTCATAAAAAGGTGCGTGATTTTCTTCAAATGATTTTTTTCAATCTCTTTTGTCAAAGATTTGTACGATTGTTGTTGTAAACATTTTTTTTCGACTAAAGGTGCAGTTAATTTAACCATCGTAAATATCGAATTTATAAATGAAAAATTTTTAGCTTAAAGTCTATTTGAAAAGATATTTTGATTGATCAAACTATTATTCCTTGCGCATTGAAAGAGTGCATGTGCCGCTTCTACTCCGTAACCCAAAGCAACCAGTCAATTTAAATTAAATAACACTGCACCTAGCAAAAATCAAGCTTTGTACGAGATCAAGAAAAAGGAATTTCAGATTAATTTTATAAATAATTATATATGATTTTCAAACGCGCACAATTTCTTATCTATTTGCTAAGAACATCCAAATCATTCAACGAAGAAATAAACTGATACGTTTAAATTTATAAAATGAAAGTTTTAAATTATTTTTAATTTTTAAAATTTGAATGAGATCTGAAGTGCGTATTTGTCATCAAGAGGGCCACCACAACAAACTAACAAGTTTTACCACTACCCCTCTTTCTCTCTCTATATATATATATATACATATATATACAAAGTGTAGATCAAGTCTCGGCCCCAAGGCTTCTAAAAGTTCCTTCGCATGCAGATGCCAGATTGCCAGATCCCGTATATACCGCAGGCGCAAGAACATATATATATATATATATATACACCAACAGCAAAACACGCCGCTAACCTATAAAAGTTCAATTCTTGAGTCAATGAATGTTATTTTATTTAATTTACAATGACGATGGACGTGGATTTATTACGGCCAGGAACAGTGCCTATTTCTCCCGACACTGTTTTATGGTTTGAATTTCTTCTGAATCCTTCACTACTGCAAAATCATATATCAAAACCATCATCTGGTACGTCAATGTTTTTTATAACCTTACATTACTTTGTATTTTGTTCTAATATTTCTACCTTTTTTCTTATTAATCGATGTTAAAATAGTATAGTCATTTATAAGTTTTTCATGCTAATTTATCGTAAATTAATAATTATAAATTACACAATATTTATTTATGTATTAATTATAATAATTGTTTATAGATCCCTCACCAATAGATCTTATAATAAAGTTTATGACTATAAACGCTGAGCAAAATAATGAGATCAAAGTTGAGAATGATACAAATGATATGAAAGTAAATATTGTTAATAAATGGACATACAAAAATCTTGCATTGAAAATTCTTTCGCTAAAAGTGGCAGCTTATTTAAAGTGGGATTTGGACTTGTTACAAAAAAAGTTACCCTTGCAAATGCAAGTGACTTTATTGCAAGATTTATTTTATATGACAATGGATACAATTGTTGAAATACCAGTAATACCCGAAATATCACCAAGTGCTGCTTCGGATCATGTTCTATTTACTTTAGTTCTTTACCATAGATGGTTATTAAGAGCTATTGTATTTAGAGCATTAAATAATAAACAGCCAAAGTCATTTGTTCACAGGTATGTAAATTAAATATAAATTCTTGTATGTTAAATTGTTTATGATTTTTATTTTGTTTTATTAACTATTAATTAAATATTACATATTTTTAATAGTCCAGCAATTCAAGAAAATAATTTTGTATCATCAGCAATCAATGATGAACTCATAAGAAAATTAGAGTCACAAGCATCTAACAGTATTAATTTTTTAAATGCAGTTTTAGAATTGAGTGACTTTAAACCAAAAGTTCTTTATTTTGATACTTTTGAAATGTTAACAGAAAATAGTACTGAAATTAAACAGAATTGGAACAATGTTCTTACCATTACAGAAGATGAATTAAAAAGCCAGGTAAAAAGATAATGTAACCACAATTTTCTGTCATTGTTTTAATTATTTGTTTCGTAAACATTAAAATCTTTTACAGATACATTATGATCTTGCTGTTTTCCATATTCTTAGAGAAGAATATATTAAAGCAAAATATCACATTTCTCAAGCTAGAGATTTATACAGTAAACTTGATACTTCTTCACCAATGTTGTACTGCAAAATAAAAAAAGAACGCTTAGATGGTTATTGTTTATCTTGTGAAATTCCTGTAGAGGGTAAGAAACCCAATCTTACACAACAATTGCTTACTTCCATCAAAGATCAATATTCGGTATGTAATTTATTATTAAAAAATATTATTTTAATATTATTTCAATTCTCATATCTGCAAATATTTTTTTAGAATATTATACAAATTTTACAAGCTGATAATTTATCAAGAGAAATACCTCAAGTTTATAGAGATAATTTAGAGTTAGATATTCAAGGTGGCGTAGTTAACAGAAAAATTGTTGTTGCACGTGATCTTTTGTTACAAATTCAGTGTCTTAATCTTGTACGCAGGGTAATAGATAGTGAAACGATTATTGGTGATTATGTATCAGCTATTAAAGCTGCAGGAACCAAAGGATTAGAAGTACTTTTTTGGGTAATATATATTAACAAAAATATTTAATATTTTGTAAATATTAGATTTTTTTAATTAAATATTTTTTACAGGCTTTTAATGGTGTTTTGGAAAATGCATCAACGTTAGATAAGCGTAGAATAGCTTGCCATTTTTTATATCTTGTTTTAAGAGGAGATATTGATGGGTTGGCTACTGCAATTTTAAATGATGCAAAGTATGCAAGTTTATTTACTGACAATGAATTACAAGAAATAAAAAAAGAAGCAACTCCTGATGAATTAGATATTCCAAATTTACTTATAAACGATGATTGGGGTATCACGCCTGTTGATTATACGCGTAAATATAATAGTTACTTTTTTAATCTGACTTTTTTTTATCAAATAAGTAAAATTTTCTTTTTTCTTTTAGAAAAACACAAAATCGAGATATTTGAGTTAGAACAACGTCTTATTTTATCTTACAATCCACAAGAGATTCGACGAATACTTATAGAAATTGTTCACATAGATAATTCAAGTTATGCAAAACCTTTATGGCAAATAAACAATTCATGGGAAATACCAATTCCTTTACAAAGTGTCATTACTTCTATACCAGAAGGTTTTTTGAAAGATTACTCCTACATTTTACTATCAAAAAGTAAAGAACTAGCATTATCAAAAGATTTTTCTGGTTCAAAAACATTATTAAATATAGTTGAAAGTGAAGTACAACATCATGCTCAAAGTTTGAATGAATCTAACAAACTTCCAATTAGTGGAAATAATTTGATATTCAAATTTTTGAAACTTCTTAGTTGGGAATCATTACTAATTGAAATTTGTCATTGTTTACATAATTGGCCTGCAACCAATATTTGTAAGTATTTCTTATATACATATTTTGCATTGAGAATAAAATAAAATAAAATAAAATTTTAATAAGAAAAATTTCATTTAGGTGATACAAAAGCTCTTACAGTACAGTGCAAGCAATGTTTAGCTACTCTTCAATCAACTGATCAAGTTTTACCTAGACAAGAAATAATAGAATATTGTACAGTATTTCTTTTAAATATGGCTGAATGGGATTATTTGACAAGTCTAGAGAAACAGTGGAGTTGCTTTGAATTTGCAGCTGCATTAAGTAATGTAGCAAAGCACAAAGGACAAAAGTTTCCAAAAGAAGCTTGGGATATGGTTTTAGCAGCTTGCAAACCAAATAGAGATCTTCCACAAAAACGAAGTAATAGTGGTTCATCAGGAAATAGTATATCTAGAGATTCTTTAATCAACATATCATTGACTTTAAGTCGATTAAGGGAAGTTACTGTTTTGAATATAGCGATTTCTTTGCTAGCTCGATTGTACAATATTTTGCGAGATGAATCTGCCTTCGAATTGTATACGACCTATTTAAGTATGTGGCCTGCTAGTATACCAAAGTAAGTTATGCAATTAACTGTAACATTTTTTAAATTATAACATTATATTCAAATAAAATACAAAATTATATTTAAATTTTTTTACTAATTAAAAATTATTTGCAGCTCAAAATTTTATAACACAAGAATTATAGGAGAATATTTATTTCAATTGTTATCACAGGCATTAAAATATTATCCTAATAATGTTCCTTGGTTGAGACTGATGGGTGATCTTAATTTTGGTAAGTTGAAAACTTTCATCAGATTTTATGATTTTTAACTGTTTTCAAATATTTACAATAAATATTCAATATAATGCAAATAATTGCTGTTTTTATTTTTAGCATTAGGTTATCATGAAAGTGCCATGAAGTATTATTTGGAAGCAATTATAGTAGCTAGTGACCTTTTTACTTTACCAATTCGGGGTCAAATAGATGATTTGGTTTATAAACGGATGATAAGGTGTTGTTCTCATTTGCAGTGTAATACTCAAGCAGTGGTACTTTGTCAATTTTTGGATGAAGTAGATTACATGTTGGCTTTTAAAATGGCTGGAAATGAACAAAAAAATACCGCTCCTAATGATGCAATGGATGCTTACTATCACTGTATTTGGGATACAACAATACTAGAATATTTAATTAATTTACATACTAAGCGTGGAGAGCATCATAGAAAGCAATTAGCGGTAAAATTTATTGATTATGAAACAATTTCAATTAAATAACTATATTTAAACTCATGAATAATTATTTTTACAGATAAAAGTTATTGGTCTTTTGGAACTAAATTCTAATAATAATGAAGAAATCCAAAGAGAAGCTGCTAACACTCGCAAAGCAAGGTTTCTTCGAGCTTTGGCAAAGCAGTATGTTTATTGAATTAAAAAAACACTAAATATTAACGTATTTTTGATAAGAATGACAAACGTTTGAATATTTTGTAAATAGTATTTTTAATCTTCGCTAAAGTTGTAAATGTATAGATTACTTAAATGTACATTCATATTTATATTAGTATTAAAAAAACTTTTATTTAATAAATAATAAAACACAAATTTTAGTGTAATTTAATAAATTTTATTTTTACAGTTAATTTTAGAACTGTAATAATGTTAAATGTTTATGACATAATAGAAATACATTCAGAAAAATAGTGCACTGTCTGGGAAAAGTTTATGTAATAAGAGAAATTTCTCTATTATGTATGTTCAGTAATTTCCTTTTAAATAGTGAATTGAAAACTACCTAAATAAGTAAAACACAATTTTTTTAATTAAGTAGCATTAATGGTCGTTAATGAATTAAATTTTTAAACAAATAAAATGACAACATTAAGAAATATTATATTTTTTCAAATTAACTTAATTGTTTGTAAAGTCAATGTAAAAAAATAGGTCCCTTAGCTTTTCTATTATTGATATCTTCATAAGTATCACAATTCTTTTCGCAATCCGGCGCGCTATAGCCAGCCAAAATTGCTGCTGTATATATACGAAAAATCCGCACAATCGAAATAAAACTAAGGCATCTCTACAATCGAACGCTCGACGCACATGCGTCGACGGACACAAAGAAAACCGAATAATCAAAGCATCGCATAGAAATGTAGAAAAGACCTACAAATATTCCAAGATGATCGTAAAATTCGCTTCAAAATCTTAAGTCATCCCAGTTTTCAAAAATTCGTCTTCTTCAAATTCCAATAAGTTTAAAAACATTAAAAAAAGAAAGAGAGAGGCAGCGAGCTGAGTGAGCGGTCGAGTATTTGAGCGCTATAATGCAGTAAGGTATCTATAGCCAGTTTATCATCGTTCGGCTCGGAGCCGCGCGAGGAGAGATTGTAGGAGGCGGAAAGCGAAATTTCGACGGGGATAAATAAAGCTCTCGAGTTTCGGCCTATCAGAGCTCCGCAACGAACCGACGTAAACCCGTGATTCCTTTCGGCTATATACACGTACATAGCCGAGGGAGAGAGAGAGAAGCGAGCGAGCGAGAGTGAGATAGAGCGTATATATGCCTGAATCACACCTAGCTCTTCGAGGCGAGCGAGCGCGATCGCGACTTGTGTGTATAGGTAGGAGCGAGTGAGAGAGAGAGAGAGAGAGAGAGAGATAGGCGCATATATATACACACAAGTTTCGCTCTCCTCTCGCGGGGCCGCCGCTGGTACAGTGTAATATAGCGTGTCTATATATCGCGCGCATATCTAGCGTGTGTGCTGGCCCTGGGAAAAAAGAAGTGCGCGGCGCGTGTGGAACTGTGCTCTGGCTCTCTGCTGTGTGTGTTTAGCGCGCGCGCTCGGGACGAAGACGACGGTCTGGATTAGACGAGGCTCATGAACTTTTTCGTCCCGTCATCCTCGGCCTCTCAGCAAGCGAACCTAGAGTAACGCATAGCCGTAAGTATGCAACAATCTCCCAGAAGCCCCCGGCTCTCTCGATTCGACAAAGCCAGGATTCCGATTGCTTTTGCGCCTATGTTACCGAGTCGTGCGCGCGTGCTTTTGCTTTTACCACTCGGCACGCGCGCACGACCATTAGCTATACTCTTCTGTGTGTATTATAATGCCCTCTCTCTCTCTCTCTCTCTCTTCAAGCACACAATGTCAATCGCGCCGCGGCCCTGCCAAAATGCCCGCGCGCCGCACATGATCGCGATCTCCATCTAAAACTCGGGACTGCGACACACGACGTCTATGTATCGTTAATTTTCGGGAGCTTTCTTCCGCCGCGGCTCGATCGTTTCTGGATTTCGGCGCGGGTGCCGCGCAACGATAATCGCGCACACACATACTCAGGACAAACATAACCCTTTTTTCTTTCCGCGCACCAGATTTTCACTTTCTACGGGGCTCTGCTATTACTGCTCGCCAAGTCGACTCGGCCAGTTGGGCTTGAATTTTTTGGGGTGTTACGGTTGTTTTAGCTCGATACGAGAGAGCAAGGCTAAGAGTATTTCTTCTTTTCTTTGTCATTCTGTGACTTGCTTGTTGGTAGGCTGGTGTTTCAATTTTTGACTGTGTGCTTTCAGATGTCGACTGGACCAGCACACAAGTACCGCTACAAAAATGTGGCTCTGGACTCCCAAGAGCTCAGGAGACGCAGGGAAGAAGAAGGTGTGCAGTTGAGAAAACAAAAGAGAGAACAGCAACTATCAAAAAGACGCAATGTGCCCAACATTGTCACCGATGAGGATGGAGTCTCCATTACTGAGGATTATACTGTTCCACAAACCACTTTGGTACGAATCTTTAGAGAATTGATAAACTTTATTGTTATTGTAAACAGACATTCTTTTTAATTCTTGCAATTTATTTTTGTACAGCAATCTCCGGGAATAACTCCTGAAATGGTGGAAGCATTGTATAGTCCAGATGTAGATGAACAATTGGCAGCAACTCAAAAGTTCAGAAAACTTTTATCTAGAGAACCAAATCCGCCCATAGATGAAGTTATACAAACAGGAATTGTACCTAAATTTGTAGAATTTCTCAAAAATAATACCAACTGTACATTACAGGTTAGTTTTGTACAAATTTTAATCAATTCTAAATTTAAACGGTTTAAACTACAGCTATCTTGATTAATTTATTACTACTAATATGAGATATAATAAAATTATGACAAAATTTATTTTAAAAATAAAAAAATATTCACAGTTTGAAGCTGCTTGGGCATTGACGAATATTGCTAGTGGAACATCTCAACAAACTCGCATGGTAATTGATGCTGGAGCAGTACCTATGTTCATAGCACTTTTAAGTTCTGAATACGAAGATGTACAAGAACAAGCTGTATGGGCTTTAGGCAACATAGCAGGTGACAGTCCAGAATGCAGAGATCACGTTTTATCAAGTGGTATTTTACCTCCACTGCTCCAGTAAGTTCATTTTTTTATGATCGTACCTCAATATTAAATGTTAAAAATTTTTTTACACATAAGTACAATCTAATTGTCTTCATGACCTATAATCTACTACTGATGTAAAAATAATTTTTATTCTTTAGATAATAGTTATTATGTGTACAAAAATGAAATGATTTATAATTGATCCTTTGAAAATCAAATTAATTCTATAAAATTTTGATTATTACTTTTGTTTTTATATTTAGTAATTAAAATTTTCAACTTATTTAAATATAAATGGTAGGAATAGCGATGTAACAGTACAACAAGCTTAAGAACTAAGAGTTAATCTAAATACATATAATCAATCAATTACTTGCTAAGTATGACAATATTGAATTAAAAAGTTAAACAATGATTATTCATAATTTATTAATCTAAATTTATTTCACTAAGTTTTTGTTAGTCACTAATGAATTATCTTGATATAACTATTTTAATTATATATCTTAATTTACGTTATTTATAATGAATCTATACATTTATTTGTAAATTCAATTTTATTTTAATACTAATCTATAATAATTTTAATAATTGTTAAACTAAAAATTTAAAGGTAGCTGTTCAATAATGCAATATGATGCAAGAAATTATTCATTAGAATGAATGTTTTAAAATTAAATTAATGCTCCTTTTATATGTTTTTGATTGTTTTGTTTATGACTTTTTCCCTTTACAATTATTTTATAATTTACGTTGCAGACTTCTTTCAAAACCAACGCGTCTAACTATGACGCGTAATGCAGTTTGGGCACTGTCAAATTTATGTAGAGGAAAAAATCCTCCGCCTGACTTTAAAAAAGTTGCGCCATGTTTGCAAGTTCTTGCATATCTACTAAATCATCAAGATGCAGATGTTTTGGCCGATGCATGTTGGGCCCTTTCTTATTTAAGTGATGGACCAAACGAAAAAATTCAAGCTGTTATAGATGCTGGGGTATGCCGACGTCTTGTTGAATTATTAACGTGAGTTATTTCTTAAAAATTTTCATGAATTTTAAGTATTAATATTATATTTTAATCGAATAATTTTTTTAACTGTATCCATTTTTAGGCATGACCAACACAATGTCACAAGTGCAGCTTTACGAGCTGTAGGTAACATTGTGACTGGTGATGACATGCAAACTCAAGTTGTCTTAAATTGTTCGGCATTACCTTGCTTATTACATCTTCTTGGACAATCTCGGGAAAGTATTCGAAAAGAAGCTTGCTGGACGATTTCTAATATAACTGCTGGAAATCCACAACAAATTCAGGTTAGTTTTAATTCTTTTATTCACATGGAATATTCTTATTTATAAACCACAATTTTAGTATCTTTTATCTGATATATTAGTTTTGTTTTGTTTAATTGATATTCGAAATAATAATTTCT
>JAPYZB010003409.1:0-10413 GCA_030522745.1 Eupelmus kiefferi | reverse complement strand
CAAAAAATAATTATTAGAGACATTATGTGCGTAGATTTCACTTTTAAATAATTTATTACTAAAATTTTGTACATAAGTGTCTCTAATAATTATTTTTTATTAGAGTAGCAGTAGAGTTTGCTACATTTATGACAACTAGGTAGAAGCAAATGAAGGATTTAGCGGCCCAAGTAAGTGCTGTGCAATCACAAATTTTTTGTCTTTCAGTAAGTAGTACCGCGATAGATGGCAGAAACACTGGAAGAGCCGAGTGAACTTTCAGGATAACTTGGAAACTTTTTGAAGCACTAACCTGGGGGACGACGGAATGCTTCCCTTTGCGGACTTCCTCTTTCACGTGATTGAAGAGACAATCTCCCTTGTCTTTTCGCGAATTGGAAGAAAACCAAGATAAAGGCTTATATCAAGAAACTCGAACTTGTCGGGGGATACTACAGAATTTAGAAGCGAATTCTGTAAATCCGTCGATGTCAGGAGCTTCTGCAAGTCGTCTCGGAAATGACCTGCTTCATTCTTTGATGACATCGCGAATGGAACGTACAATTTTCGGTCGAAAAAGGCCAAAGTGCTGATTACTTTTTTAACAGAGTCAAGGAGTGCTAGAACCTGCCACAGCTTGATGAAGAGTAGATGTTTAATTCTCTCTCCGACTTATTTACAGGCGTGCCAGCTATCTAATATCAGAATAATAAAGAGGTATGGACCACATAGCAAGAGTTTGCTAATCAATTCAGCAATTGATATTGGACCAACAAAGGATATCATCAGAGCCTTATGTAGGAGACAAACAATCGGACGCAAGATCTTGAAGAACCGTTACGATACTACTTGACGTGTCTCACGGCCATTATCAGGCAAATAAATCCGCCACTCGATACAAAAAGACATATAGATCTCCTGTATTGACACTTGTGCTGAGAAATACAGCAACTGAATTCAGGAAAGGCATACTTCTTCTCCCGAGAAATGCTCGCTTGTTAGCAGTAAATGCTGATCCTCTGCCGCAGCTGAAGGTCACAGAGGCGACGGAGCAAGCGATCTCAAGTATCACGAGAATCCTGGAGAAAAAGCTAGATGCTTTTGCAGAAAAATCGCACAAATCTCCTTCAAACTCCCTTAAGTAAAAAAAGTATTGCCGGAAAGGCCTATTTCAAAAGGGAAAGCATATCCAAAAGAAGTCTGGCAAATACAGCAAAAAGTCTAACTCCCAGCAGAAACCCATGAATCGACAAGATGGGAAATCAAGTGCACCATCTATCAAGATAAATCTACCGTAGGACAATCGACATTAATTTCGAGATACGCCGACCTAGTATTCGAAATTGATGGTTTTCGGACTGCGATCGTCCCAGGTAGTGAGACTTCTTCGTTGGCGCGATCCATGATTCCGTCCGTGATAGCATCCTGCTTAACGTTACGTTAGGAACATACGTCGATCTCGTGGTAGCCAACAACAGCCCAAAAGACATCGTTTACTTGGCCCCATTGGAATTTAAGAAACGGTGGTTGAAAAAGTCCTTGGATAGGAAAACCCACCACAATTCAAGCATTTGGAATGCTCGAGACGGGAGTAATCGAACCCTTAACCAGCGGATGGTTGAGCCCCGTCGTCATAGTACGTAAGACCAACCGAAAGTTCCGCTTTTGCGTTGATTACCGTAAGGTAAATGCTGTGTCGAATATAGAGGCTTATCTATTACCAAATACGGATTCTATTCTCCGAAAATTACAAAATGAAAAATATATTTCGACGCTGGATCAGAGTCAAGCTTACCACCAGATCCCTTTGCATGTGGAATCTAGAACTTTCTCTGCTTTCACCGTCCCTGGAATGAGCCTATTCTGGTTCATTAGGATGCCGTATAGATTTTTTTATGTTGGAGAAGTGAGTGAGTGAGTCAAAGTCTCATTGACATAGTGATTGAGCTAAAGATGGAGCCATATGCCTTTAGCTACTTGGACGATATGATAAGCGTCACCAAGACGTTTGAAGAACGCGTCAACTAAAGGTAACTAATTTAACAATAAATCGCGGAAAGAGCGTGTTTATTCTCACCAAAGCTAAATATTTCAGTGTATTGTTGAATAACCAATATACTTGACTTTTCTGTACCACGAAATTTGAAGTAGCTTCAACGCTTCTTGGGTATGACATCGTGGTACCGGAAATTCCTCGGGAATTAAGCAACAGTTGCTGAACCATTTAAGCCTTTGACGTACAAGGACCATCGATATAAGTGAAAAGAAGCTGGCCTTTGAAGCTGTAAAAGCTTTGGGTGGCTTCTGCTCCAATTTTGGCAAAGCCAGACTTTGAGACACAGTTTGTGCTTAACACCGATGTTAGTGATACAGGCATTGGATTCGTTTGGGAGGTAATACTTCGCAGAGCACAACACGTGCTCGCCTAAGCGTCGGTATTACGCGTCCCGGCAGCACGTCTGCTCACTCACTCACGCACAGATTAGAAGAAGATATACACGTGGATACTCACTTCCGGGCGCGCGTGTGTGTTAGGATCGCGAGTGCGAGGAGACGGTGCGCGTGTCGTCACCTGGGAGAGAGAAAGCATGAGGTGGAAGCAGCGAAACCGTGGACAAAGCATGAGAGAGAGAGAGAGAGAGAGAGAGGAAAGGGCGCTAGCCGGCAGCTCAGTGATAACTGAGCTGCGGCGGACTGCTCGTGCGCGCGCTGTGACGTCATGCGACGCGAGAGTGGGAGCGCACTATTCTAACTATCTTTTTCTACCGGGCCTGAGTGCAATGGAGCCCTCAGCATAATATCTGATTGCTGGCGCGGTTCCACTGCTACATAAGTTAAGTAGGCAATTCTTACAGTATTTCGAGAACTTTCGTTGTTTTTTATGCTGGTGTCATTGTGGAAAAGTGATGAAATTATATCGCTGGACTTGCCTGTGGTTGAAATAAATAGACAGCAATTTATGTAAATAAGTATTTATTTAGTTTACCTCGAGCTGATCGTAATCTAACTAACAATATTCAACTTAACAGAGTAAATGCCTAGCTTTATTATATTAGAGATATCTTCGAGGTCTCGAGAAAAGCCAACCGTACGTGGCGAAGCCGAACGTTCAACTGAACTGGCGTGCGACGCTGGCTTCGCAGCTTCGTTGCGTCTAGAAACTAGGGACTATTAGAGTGGGGAACGTTGAGAGTCCACACTACCATGCGCATATCGGACAGTCACATTTATATATATTGTTACAGAGCATATTTCTCCATATGAGGCTAGGCTTGCTCGAGCTCAAATTTCCACATCCAGCTTAGTCTTTATTGTCAGAAACAAGAAATTAAATGTGTTATAATTTATTATTTAGGATTAGTCCAGTCAATCTTGTATGCAATTCAAAGAGCAAGACCTTTGTAAATATATCAGCTATTTGATTTTTAGAAGCAATCCAACTTATTTTAACTAGATTTTTGGCTACGCATTCTCGGATATAGTGCTCTCGAACTTTGGTCATATGTCTAAGTTTATTAGTGCAGCTCACTTGTGTACTAGCCTCAGCTGCTATATTATCACACCAAAGAAACATGAGCACGAAAGAATCTTTTAAAATCAAGCTTAAATAATTTTGCACAGCCACCATGTCTTGACAAGCTTCGCTAATAGCGACATACTCCGCTTGGCAAGTTGACAAGGCCACATAAGATTGTTTATGTATTTTCCATGAAACTGTATCTCCATACAGTTTTATGAGAAACCTACTGGTTGTAAGTGAATTCTTGTAGTCTGCAAAGCTTGCACCCGAAAAATCTTGCGAATCATCGAGCTTTCCTTCAAACTTGAGTTTCAGACTTTTTGTGTATTTTAAGTATCGACATAATCGTTTTACCATTTTCCATTCTTCTTCCGTGGGATTGATCTGATGCCTGCTCAAGGCATTTATGGCATAAGAGATATCAGGTCAAACAGTATTAGGACTATTTGTCTTACTTGGTTTGTTTTCGAGCTGATTTTCGTCATCTTCTCTTTCTCGTCTTTCTCTGCTAGCTACTTTGTTTGTTACCATTGGTGTCCTTCGAGGATGCATCTCACTGTATCTAAATTTTCTCAATAATTTATCGATGTACTTTTCCAGCGTAAGCGTGATCGTCTGTTTTTGTCTGTCTCGATTAATTTCTATTCCCAGAAAACTCTTAGGTTCTCCCATGTCAGATATTTCAAATTCCAACTTAAGTTTCAATTTGATCTCATCCAGCTTGGTTACGTTATTACTGGCTATCAATATGTCGTCTACGTACAACAATAATACTAAAAATTGATCATTTTGACGCCAAGTAAAGAGACAAGGCTCTGAGTCGTGAGATGTTAATTTGAACTTTACTGCTACCTCAGCAAATTTCTCGTTCCATCTTTTCGGACTTATTTTCAATCCGTACAAAGCACGCTGGATTTTGCAAACTTTATCTCGTCTGATATCTGGTGAGCAGTCGACGCCTTCTGGAATTTCCACAAACAGGTGCGTATGTTTCACTTAATTCATATGAGTTTTTATCTTTGAAACCTCTTATTATAAGTCGAGCTCTTAATTTCACTTTGTTGTTTAGTCCAGCTTTCTTCTTCAAAACCCATCTTGAATCGATGATGTTTAGTTTTTTGCCTTCCAAGTTTAATGGTCTATCAACAATTGTGATATAGTATTTTGACTCGAATAATCTAAATTGAGTTATTCCACGCGGTCTCCTACTATATACAAAGAATTTAAGAAAAACGTACTCAAAACTCTACACTACTCGACTTTACTCTACGATCTACAAAATAAATTAAGGACTTGTCGTTCGCTCGTCGTTGAACACCTCGCTAGATCACTGCGAGCGTTGCGCGTAACGGAAATTTACTTACACTTTTATGAACCGAACCACAGCTGAAAATAAAAGGGAAAAAGGCACGTAATAATATTACGAGGTTTTCAACAACAATAAAATCAACACTGTATTCTTCAACCCCCAACCCACTATACAACAACTTCAATAAATTACTTTAAACTTGAACTACTCAACGAAACACGACTATCCGATTCGCCATCATGACGATAAGTCCCGCTTCTTGCTTGCTCTCTTGATTGTACCGCAATTGCGCCATCTATAGTCGTCTAAGTTCAACGTCGAATCCTTCTATAATAATCTTCCTTATTAACAAGCGTCACAATCTTCAAACATCTTCATAATATCCCAAACCTTGTCACCATCTTTGAAATGCTAAAAAGAATTACATTCATATTTTATCAAGCAGTGTAAACGCGCCAGCATTGAGATATTATGCTGAGCGCTCCATTGCGCTCAGGCTTGGTAGAGAGAGACAGCTAAAGTAGTGCGCTCTCTCTACAGTGTGTTCCCACTCTCACGCCGCGAGATGTCAAAGCACGCGCTCGAGCTGTTCGCTGCAGCTCAGTTATCACTGAGCCGCCGGCTAGCGCTCTTCCCTCTCTCTCGCTCTCTCTCCCTCGTGCTGGCTCCACGGCTTCGCGGCTCCCACCTCGTACTCTCTCTCCCAGGAGACGATGCGCGCGCCGTCTGCTCGCGCTGGCGGAACCACAACCCACGCGCGTGCCCGGGAGTGAGTGTGCATGTATATATGTTTGTGTATGTGTGTGAGTGAGCGCGAGCAGACGTACCGCCGGGACGCGTAATGGCGACGCCCAGGCGAGCACGTCTTTGCTCCGCGAGGTATTACCTCGCACAATTGTCCAAACTTTGTTTTTCTCCATTGACTCTAGTTCACTTTCAACTGCCTTTTTCCATTCCAGCTTGTCTTCAGTGGACATGGCTTCTCGATAGGAATTTTGATCATTTTCTACAGTGGCAATAAATGCGCACTGTTCATTATCTTCCAGCAAATTCAAATTCGATTCAAGCTTGTGTGATTCTATTGGCCGATCGATTTTCCTTTCTTTTCTGGGTCATCCTCTTTTCTGTTTTTCTCCCTCCGATTCAGAGATCAAAGCATCATCCTTCTTGTCTAACTGTACAAGCCATGTTTCACGGTTTGTGTTTTCCAACGGATTTGCCCAACACATAATACTACGTTTGTTGTATTTGCCGCCAAATATCAACTTCTCATTAAATCAGACCCCTCTACTCTCGTAGTACTTTCCTTCTTCTGGTTTCAAGAATAAGTATCCTGTCGGCTTATAGCCAATCAGAACAACTATCTTTCCCAGCTGATCAAATTTAGGTCCAGTTTTTCTTTGTACCTTGATGTATACAATGCAGCCAAAGCGTTTCAATTGCTCCAAATTGAGCTTAAAATCCGGGTTGAATTTCTGTAGGGATGGCACCATATCATTAGAGCGATGTGAAGTTATATTTTAAAAATAAACTGCCGCATTCATGGTTAGGTCCCACATATTTTCAGGTTAGCGCGTATCGTACATTAGAGCTCTCGTCTTTTTCTGAATGGTTTGGTTAAACCATTCAGCTACCCCATTATGCTCAGGTATGTGAGGTGTAGCCAATTACAATTCAGCTTCGAACTTATTTAAAACTTCCAGCGTATAACCTCCTGTAAATTCTGTACCTTGTTCACATCGAAGGTAGCAATATTTTGAGTCGTTACCCAATATATTTCTCGAACTTATTATGAAAGATTGCAGACAATAGCCTGTTTCACTTTTATTTTTCATCAGATATGCCATCGCGAGCCGAGAAAAATCATCATTAAAGACAGATATAAATCTGTAGCCCTTAGGATGTGTGGCTGGGCTGATCGAACTCATAGTATCAGCGTGAACAAACTGCAAAGGCCGAATTGCTCTTTGTCTCGTTGAACTGAAAGACAATTTATTAAATTTTGATACGATGCAAACCTCACAATCCAACACAGAGTCATCAAGCTTAACATCTTTAAAGCTTTTCAGATCGGGAAAATTTCTTTGAAACTCTTTCAAGTATTTTAGAGAGGCATGTCCTAATCTGACATGCCATAACAGCGCTCTATCGGTGTAAACTGAAGAATTAATCTTGCTGATATCAAGTGCATCTACGTTATCATAAACGCTTGAATCATTTAAATTATTTATTTTTCTATCTCTTAAAGTATCATCAAAATTTGAATAGCTAGAGCATAGCTCGTTGCTTTTTGCTTCTACTTTTAAGTTCACATCTGTTTCAATTTGCATGGGTTCATGTAGCTTGTCATGCATCTTGGTAGCATCAATTTTCATCTCAGATTTGGACTTATTTTGTTCACAAACCATTTGCTGTTCCTCACATCCTATTTTATTTTTAGAGTTGATTTCACCATCAGAAGTCACGCTTTTTACTGGGTATTCGCGTCGCCCTGTGGTGATATATGCTTCAACCCTGTTTGACTTGAAATTTCCTTTTGCTTCATTTAGGCTGTTCATTTCCAACTCTATTGTACAAAAGGGATGTTCATATATTCCAGATACAAATGTTTCATTTGATATCGGATCGTAAATATCGATGCGCTTATTATCTAAGTAAATAGCCAATCCTTTATCAACAAACTTCCTTAATGATAATAAATTTTCTGATAATCATTTCGCGTAAATAACATTATTCAAGCTTAAAAATTTATTTTCGTTTGTGTGGCCCGATACGTTTCCAGCTCTCTCCGATTTTTCGATCGCAGCGTCATTATAATTTGCGCATTTAATATCAATTCTCTTCGAGCTGTCGTTCGTTTTCCTGCAGAATCTTTTCCAGCTGAGTCTCGGTGTAAGGATAGTCTGTCCGAATATGTCCCTCGTATCGTTTGCACCTATAACACATCTTGCCTTTCCTGGTACATTCGCTCTTGTAATGGCCTTTGTTGCCGCAGTTATGGCAGAGTTCACCCGAATGGGGCATGTAATAGGCCTTCGTTCCAGCTGTAGTCTCCTTTAATCCAACATCATGTTTATTCAATCGAGCTGATTCCTGTCGAATAATATAATCTTTAAGTTGATCAATCGAAAAGATTTTGCCTGTAGAGTTTACATTAAGATACTCCGTCTTTTTAATACGAGGGACTTTATCAGCAATAGCCGTAAACAGCGCGTCTCTGACTTTAACTGCAGTCAATTCAGGTGTATCATGTATCTTGTTATACAATCTAACTATATTATCAAACCTATCTTAAAAGGAAGATGCCTTTTCTTTATTCGGGTCATACCTGATAGCATGCAATCGCGCTCTCAAACTAGCAGTTGACAGGTTTGTCTAACTGCCTTTCAATTGTTTGATTTTATCCAGCAGAGCGACAGGATCTTTAATATCTCCAACTCTAGTACGGTTTGACATATCGATTCTAATTATCAAAATATCGTGTACTCTAATTTTATCCTTTTCGAGCTTAGTTTTATCTAGTTTTTCCGGCGGATTCACTAACAAGTCGATTACATATAACAGGTCGCGAAAAGTTAATTCTTAAGTTAGAAAGCCATTAAGAAATCTATATTTACATCGGGCGTTAATTTATATTCTCTACGCAAAGAGTTATCCGAAGTAGTGACTTCAATTTGAATTTTATCATAAACAGATATCGAACTTTTATTCGAACCGATCTTGTCTAAGGTTTCATGGACTACTTGAGAAATAAACTCTTTACTCACTCTATCCGGTACAATAGTTTGGTTCAAATTATTATTTTTCGCGCTTTTTTTCCAGCTTGATCCTCAGTCAAGGAGTTGTCCTCACCGAACTCCATCTCCTGTTCATCCAATTCTCGATCTTTTCCTTCGAGTGCAGAGATCTTGGTTTGAACAGCTTCCTCAAACCACCGATTTAAATCGGCTTGCGTTTCTAACCTTATCTGCATTGTCTCAGTCAGCCTTTGTATATCCGCCCTTACTTTCCTTTTGAGACTTTTATTATCAGTTTCCATTTTCTCCAGCTTAATCATTATTTCTGAAAATTGAGAAGGATTGTTAAAATTTATCAATTTTTGTTGAGAATTTTCGTTCGATTACATGCTTGTTTGATTAGAATCATTATTATAATTTTCTTTCTCATTCGAATTTTCAAAATTAAGTGTCCTCATATGTCGACGGTTTTGCAACAGATTCAAATTCAGTTTTACGGGGTGATTTGATTTTAAAACTGGGGTGGAATTTTTACCTTGTAATTTCGAACTCAAATCACAAATCAAGCTGTCCTTATAAAGGATATAATGCCCCTCAGGCCTTTTCCGTACCGAGCTGATTGGCCGGCCTACCGTCAGAATCAAGCTTATCTCCATTTCTTTCTAACTCTGAGGACGGAGCTGTCTCATGTTGGCTTGAGTCTAGCTCTTCGGTCGAAGCCACCTCTTCTTCTCGCAACTTAGAAATTTCTTTCCAGATTGACGACAGCATGTCGACTCCGATGTTTGGTTTATCTGTAATCAATTTAATAATAAGCAGCCACTCTTTCAACGAACAACAATCAAAAGAATAGTACTCTATCACAAATGGCAATTTTGATAGAAAAATCCAGTTTACGAACACAATTAAAAGGACTTAGCTGAATGCCTGTTTGCTGCATAAGGCAATCCGTGATTTAACAGTATACACAATGCAGCAGCAACAACATACACTACATCATATGTTCTGGCCAACACTTTAATTTGAATCAGCTTAGCATGCTTTAAATTAAGTCTCGAGTTCTATTTCATATATTATATGTACATATCTAATTTACGCGTTACTTAATCGAGCTAATTCAAGGGCAAATTCAAGCTTTTACCTATTTCATATATCGTCCCTTTCGAAGTTATAATGAAAAGTCTTTCTTCTTCATCTATGTCAGGATACATAGATTCTTCCGGATGCTTCTCAGAGATTCCCAATTCCTGGTCCTGAAGTAGCATGAAGAGATGAAGATTCTTTTCATCTGTTCAGATCAAGCATGTTAGTTAATTGTTTCATTTAGGTTTAATCATCTTGTTTAATTATTTATTTAAATTATAATTTTCAATTACGATCGTATTGTTAAATAATCTATTTAAATCTAAATTCAGTTCGAACTATTATTTACTAACGTTAGATTTTAATTTTGTTCCAACAAAATTTGCAGCATTGCAAAATTTATTCAATCTACATAAAAGAATTATTTTCATCAAACTATGTAATCCAGCAAATTTGTATGTTATTCGGTGATATCGCAAAAATTCTCAAAATTGACAAGCGCACGATGATTCGAGCATGCATAAGAGTGAAAAACTTCGGAAGGCTTCTGATAAACAGCGCGAGTGCCAACAAACATGGCTGCGGCAGGGGCACATGGCCAGCGTCAAATCAAGCGCGGCACTGGCTTCCTCCGTAGCGCGCGGGCCTTTTTCACATCCGTATACGGCTATACGAGCGCGTGCGTGTGCTGCTGCTGTCCGTATCCAACTTGCAGCGATGCGGGCGCGCGCGTACCTTGTCACTCCGCCCCCCCCTAGAGAGAGAGAGAGAGAGAGAGAGAGAGA
>JAPYZB010003408.1:0-10414 GCA_030522745.1 Eupelmus kiefferi | reverse complement strand
GATTTTTTTTATTCTATTGTAATCTATAAATAGAAGACTATTATTTCTCAAATTTTCAATCGAATCTATAATATATTTATTTAATTAAAGGTAAAAATATCAATTTTCCCATAAGAGCCTATGTTAAATTTTTTATTTTCAAAAATTTTTTTCTTTTCTAAACGATTGATGACCCCCATAAAAAATTATAGCAATAGAATTCTCAAAACTTATACTTTCAGTCATATTTTTTTCATTTACTTCTTATTATTTTTCCTATGATGGCGCAGCTGCCTTAACTACTTAAAAGCTTGCGTTTTTGCATCGATAAATAAAAATTTCATTTACCTAAAACCAAATTTTATGTTGACTTTATAACTTTAAATTTATACATAAAGTATTTGAATTCTCAGTATTCTAGTTATTCTTTAGAGCAATAGAAACTCCATTCATCATAGTTGCTACATCTTTACGAAGCTGCTAATATATGGAAGGATAGAATTATGGAAGTATTGATAAAGTTACAGAATATAGAAAACTAAATAGTTAAAGCTGGCCAGAAGGAACTATTACATAAACTTTCAATAAGTCTATATAATTTTTCAAATTTTTAAAAAATTTTAATACTTAAATATATTTTTTATATTCAGACTCTCAAGATATTTTGTCCTCTGAAGGAGCTTATCGAAAACACTGTTTTTGGATAAGATGTAAGTGAAGATTTTTTATGAAAAATAATGTGTTGTAACAAAGATTATTGAGTGTTCTATATATAAGGCTAGATCTACTTTAAATGGCATCTGATAATAAATTTCTATTATAATATTGGAAACTTTATGTATTACAGACAACATCTTGCAACTTCTTATGTAGCATATTTATTTACAAACGAGTGTTTAGCCCACATGATTTTTCCATTTTCTATTTTCCATTCACCGCTAACACACATCAGCCACAATATTTCATCTTTAGACAACAATCAGTGATAGCAACAAGCTGTAATAACACACTGCTCCCAGAAGATGAAACAATAAAAATTCCAACTGAAATTTTTCTCCTCCTCGACGAAAGCTTGAAATATGACTGCGCGGCGCTCTGAAAAATAAAAAATCCTCGCTAAAAGAAAGGCGACTCACGTTTTCTAAGCACTCCTGAACTTATCCGGGTATCACCCTCTATCTATCACCCTCCTCAGATCTGCGCATATCAATCCATCTATTTATCCATCTCTCTTATTCTCGTTCTCTCTGGCGCATAACTATTACTTTCCCTTTCCCTCTCGGCCACTCGCGATTCCAGTCATCGTCCTTCGCATAGCTTCGTGATCGTCTAGGATAGGTGATGGATCGCCGCTCGGCTATAGCGTGCTAGCACAGCACCTGCCCTCCTACGCGCCATACAGAGAATATCTAACCCCGAAGATACCGGATCCCGATAACAGAGCCGACACGACGTCTCGGGTGTGTGTAGAGGTGCGATCGGTACTGCACGTATAGCAGAGAATCGGCGCGTGTTTATTCACCCGGCGAATTCCAGCCGCGGTCGCGCGGGCTGGGCACCGTAAAGGGATTAACCTAGAAATTGCGACGGGGATTTATGACTGACCGATCAGCCTGCGAAAAATGCCTTGGCAGTCCGGCTTTTTTCGATGTTGCTACAGGAATTGCTAATGAATGCTTGAGATTCTTGGGGGGATTCCTGAGATGTGAAGGAGCTGGCTTAGAAGAGATCGGTAATTATAGCACTGAAAGAGGGAAGTAGTTAATGTGCTCACATGCAACTTTCTCGTATTTTTATGTTTTTAATTTATTTCAATTAGTTGTAATTTACTATCAAAAGAAATGCACCATAATATTTTTCCAAATAAGGTGGTAATAGACTGAAAAAGGTACGTGCCTTGCCTTGTAAGGATATTAACTCTCGTTAATTTCTGCCGTGGAAAACATTGTAGAAACATTATTATAAACCTTCCTTTTATTAACAATCAGATATTGCATACAAAATTTATTAAATAAACGATCCTCTAATAATATTTTACAACATTTTATATGTTACTATTAATTCATTAGTAGTAAGTTACTTTATTTTCATATATATACTCTTACTTTACTTATGTCGCTTTAAGCATGTGACCCATAAAACTAAATTATCTAAAAAGTCGAGTTGTGTGTTTCTTACTCTACTTAACTGTATTTTTCTCACTACAGCTCGGTATTTATTTGTCATAAGATCTCTAACAAGCGAGAACTGTTTTATAACAGATGCAACCAATAACTGCGCCCTCTGGCAACTTTCCATTCTCACATCTTCTCTTACGCGGTCACACCTATATATCCACTCTCAGTCTATCTACTCGCACGGCTGAAAAGAGAGAACAATCGAAACATGCTGAGCCCATCGCAAACCTCCTGCGCTGAGAAGAGGCGCTAGAAGCACTCGTTCACGGCAATAGGTCGAGTGTCAATCGAGCCGAGCCGCGATCTAGCGACCTCTAATTTATGTGTATACACAGACACAGCCAGAGGCAGCTAGCTTTCCGAAAATCTCGAGGACCTTCGAGGAGCGCGCGCACGCGCGGGGCTGAGTTGGCGCGATGCACGCGCGAGATACCCTCGACGAGAGCCTCGGAACAAGCTCGATCGGCTGCTGCTGGAGAGGTCCTTCTTTTTCTCCCGCTCGCCAGCTCCTCTCCTTCGCTGTGGCAGCTACCCTTCCGCCATGCAGCGCGCACGTATCTGTCGATCTCTCAATTACTTCTCCCGTTCCCTTGTATCCCTCGTTTTTTATTATTCTCCTTGCGCGACGTTGCTGCTGCTGCTGCTGTTGGCGAGAACTCGCTGGAGCGCAAGGATGCTGCCCAGTTTTGTTCATCGCCCGCGGCGCTGTCGCGCGCGCGAGAGAGAAAGAGAGAGAATAAAGAGAGCGAGACTGCTCTTGGGCCGGGCAATTCAGAAGTGGAGATACCGGATAATTAACAATTTACCGTGGGCAGCCGCCGAGCCATTATAAGTGATAACTGGCGCATAATAGCCCGAGCGCGCGCGCAAGCACACGCCTACTACCTATATGCCTGTAAGGGAGAGAGCGCGCACCGCCGCAGAACGCGCAAATTAGACGCGCGCGCGCGCGAGAGAGAGAGCCGATACTCTCTTGGTGAGCGCGCGAGCGAGAGCTTTGCGGTTCGACGTTAATTGGGGTGAGAGAGAGAGAAAGAGAGAGCTGGACGTTCCAGTGGATACGGTGCACAGTGCGGTAAGAGCTGCTGGCTTGGGTGTATAGTGTTTGAGGTTCCGCACGCGCGATTAGTAACGGTGTGTTATTGTTCTTTTGCTTTTTCATTGGCTTTTTCAAGTGTTTGTGGAATTTTCGTTGATTGGGGTATTTATATTGTGCGGTTGGAATACTTGCTTGCTAAGAGTCTGAAATATCGAATTTAAGGATGAAATTATTGCAGTAAGAGCGCATAAATTATTGTAACGCGTGCTTGATATTTTTTCTGGAAGAATGAATTTTGATTTCTACTTTTTTGGTACAACCATAATGCCAATGATTATCATTCTTTATTATATAACCACTTAAAATTTACACGAAAATTTTTTAATAAGTGTACTTAAACATGATTAATCATGATTTACTGTGATTAATGGTTTATAACCGAGTCAGCATAGTATTTTATTTTAATGCTCTTTCTAGTATTTAAAAACTATAATCTTTTTTTTTTATTTCAAAAAACTATATAATCTTAAATTATAATAGATGATTTATAAAAAGAAATTATTGCCACAATACATAATTTTTAAAATATTTTTTTACAAAATCAACAAAACCTAATAATAACATGAATTCATTAAACGCAATAATAACGAGAATAAATTCCCTAGTAGTAATTATCCATTCGTCCAAAAAAGCGGCCAAAATCCGCGCGCTCTCTCCATAAATCACAAATTAGCCACACTGTATCCATAATGGCGTCTTAATTAAATCTCACCGCACGCTGAAGCCACAACCTAATGAAAAGTCCGGGCGTGCGCACGCGAGCGGCGTGCCAAATTAATGAAAATTTCGGCGAATTAGGTAAAAAGCCGAAAATGCATCTCTCTCCCTCACACTTGGCCATTAAGGGGCAGCAAAGCTCTCTCTCTCTCTCTCTTTTCGCGCGCGGAGGCTCGTGCGGCCGCGCGGCGGCTCGTGCGGCCGCGCGGCTGCTTGCAAGGGGCCCGCCGCGCGTAATCACCGGGTAACACTAATAGAATACCGCTTATGAATTACGGCGCGCTCGCTCGCTCCCCGCTAACCCGTAATTATTGACAGATCTCTCTCGGTGCGCGCCCGCAGATCCCGCTCTGAATGCCCAAGCGTCTGCTGAGGCTAACTCCCGTTCAAACCGGACGGTTTATACGCGGCGGAGCCGGAGTTATTTTGCCGGGGCTTTCTGTGCGCGTGCAATTTGAAAAGGCGATCTATGTACGGGTATTAGAGAGCTCGGGTGAATTTGGTATTATGAGAACGAGCCGGCCAGTTCGGTTAAATAAACATAAGGAATGAGGGAGCGGATAATGCCATTGTTAATTGTACGTGTAGCGTGTGGGTATGGAGGCGAGGGACAGAGCCGGCGTACGCAATAATCGATGGGAAGAAGCTGAAAGAGATCGCAAAGGCTCAATGGTAAATAATCGACTTTGCGATTTAGCGCGGCCGAGCGCTCGTTTATCACGTTCTAGCTTCTCGTTCAATTATTCCGAGACAAACGAGCTTTATATTCAGTCGCGATGTGTGCGCCAGTGCCTCAGCCGAGTCCGGGAAAGTCGCGCGTCTTACGGGGAAGGAGGCGTAATAAGCGTCATTATATCTCGGGCTTGCTTTTAATTAAATCAATTAATTTGATCGTAAATCTAGGAGAGCTTGATATTTTTCAGAATTGTCGCACGAGATGTTGCAATTTAGAAAGTGTAAATAATTAATGGCTCGATGAGTGGGATAAATCATTGTTTATTACGTAATTGTGCAAAAAGGTATCTAAGACTTGTAAGGGTTAAATACGTGAGTTTACTGGAAACCGATAAATTGTAGTAATTTAAGGTTTGATTAATTTTATTTCTGTGATTGCTATTTAATAACTGTTGATAAACTAGGTCATTTAATTCTTATAAAAATCATAAAACCACTTAAAAAGCCGTAATTAAAAATACTAAAATGGTAATCACGTTTATTCATTTGGTATAATACTCTCGTATAATTATAAGTTTGGCAAAAGTGTGAAAATGGTCTGGCTACAGTCTGGTTATAGCTACTGCGTCTTTTCCTCAGACTTGTTTATTTTTCAAGTCCGGATTATTTTGCTAGGCTTTTTCCCACACACAAAATGTAATTTAATCTCTTCTCTAAATGTAAAATTTATTTTTATTCAAAATCGTGGCAGAACTTTTAGAACATGGTTAGTAGTGGTAAAATTAAAAATAGTACAATTGTATCCAGTAGTGAGCTTAAGTTTGGATATACAAATCAAAAACTGGGATTTCTTTCATGCGGCAGAAACACATAAATATAAACTCTGGAAAAAAGTCTGTCATAGAACGTAGCCAGACAATTTCTAGACTATTGCCAAATATTGACAGATTTTTTTATTTTTTTTCATAGTTAACAATCTAAATCATAAAATAATAACTTCGAAATTATAAGTTGTATAATAAAAATAAGACTTTGATCAATTCATAATTAATCTGTAATCAAATTCCCGTTGAAAAACCCATCAACGCAACTTAATTCCATAATTGATTTAGAGCTCATCGGCATTTCTCGAAACAGAAGCGCAAGACAAGACAGTTAAGCTTAACAATCGGCATCTCGCAGCTTTTGACAAAAGGGATATATACGGACGTCGGAGGAAGCTGTTTGTTCTTAACTACCGGCGCTGTCGAGGGGAGCAAGACCGGCAACTGCATAGCGATCTTCCGTCGAAGAGCCGAGCTTCTGGGAATCCTCCGAGAGAGCCGCAACACATGCACACTCCAAGCAGCATCCTCCGATTTTACGAGCACTCCGTCACTTTTAACCATAGCCCGAGGTATATCTGTCTTCGAATAACCGAACACAACGGACCTATTGACCCTTTAGCGTTTCTCTCGCGTGGTTAACTTTTACGTTTCAATTATACGGCTGCTCGTCTGCGGCCTTCCTACATCCCTGCGCCCGGCAAAGTAAATCAATGCCGCTCGCGCGAACACAAACGCGCCCAGCTGGGAATTATACAGATCTCAAATGCAACGACACAAGCTGAGCAGTGAATACCCTCGAGTTCGTATCAAGAAAAAAAATGGTGTGCATTCGCAACGAACTCGAGTGATATTTTTAAATTCACGCAAAAAAGCTCTCAGACGATTAAGAAAAAAAGAGAAAGAGAGAGAGAGAGAGACAGGAGAAGAGGACGTGGTGGAAGGAATAAGTATCGAGCCCACCCGTCGAAGAAGACAGAAAGAGCGAGCAACAAAACAGTCTTTCCAGGCATACGCGCTTTTTTCCCAGCGTCATCCTTCGTCTTTCGCGCGAGAAGAGAGAGAGAGAGAGAGATACGCTCGCTTCGTTTTTCCCTCGTACGTTGCTTGCCGCTGGTCGGCGACGTAAATTTTTACACTGTAATTACGCAGCCGATACGTCTGCGGAATTCGTAATAGGCGAGGCATACGAATGGCGCTCGAGTAGTTTTTTACCAGGCAAGCCGCGCTCGAGCTACACTGAACAGTCGCTCGCTGGGCTGCCCTCGCGCGCTGAGCACGAATAGAGAGCAGCCGGTTCGCTCATCGATAACTCAAGTGCTCGCTGAAGAGCGCAATTTTTTTTCTATACGCAAGCGGGGCCTAAGCTCTCTCTCTCTCTCTCTCTCTCTCTCTCTCTCTCTCTCTCTCTCTCGCGCGCGCTTTCTGGCGTAAATTGCCAGACTGCGCCAATGCTTCGAGCCGCAATTTCTGTTTTTGTGCTTCGTTTGCTTATGCATTTTATTAAAGTTGAAAAAAATGTAGGGGAATGCCTTGAGTAGGAAAGTCTGATATTGTTGCTATATTATTTTCAATCCTATATTTACATTACTTTTATTTCATGCTATACATTGAATGTAGTAAGTTATTACAGTTCTATTTTTGTTTGGAAGCTATTAAGATTTTTCAATAATTATTATTTTGGCCAACCGAACACGTCTGTTTCTACTTAGAACATTTATCTATTACTATTTTCATTAAAAAAATTAAACATAAGTATAATATTTAAGAAAATTAACTCTTTAAAAGACTGCTAATATGTTTAAACAGTGTGAAGTCTATAATTGGTAACGTGTTAAACAACGAATCCTTAAAAAAGCATAACCAACGAAGTGTGATAATCCGTAGGCGATAATGATGTATAACATGTTATATTGAGACAGACATAGCATCGAAAAGTATTTCTCCTATTATATAGGTGTACAAGAAGACTCACAAGTGCTAGTAAATAACATAAGTAACACCTTGCAATGCACGAAATCTTATTAGCTATCGACTAGTAAATGTTTTCACTTGAAATTTCGTATATACATACATATATTTAATTATAACAATATTAAATACAATATTTAGTTTCATAAAATTTTCAAAAAACATATTTAGACTATTTTAAAAATTAAAAACATTCACCATCGGTAATTATTTTTTAGATCAATCCACTTTTGAGTAAACTTTATGAAAATGTAATTGTAAAGATCTCACGTAAACATAAATATTACAAGATTCTTATGTCAGTATATTTTCACTTTAATACGATACTTCAAAAAATATAAAATAATTGAAAACAAATAAAAAATCCTAAGATGCACTTTCGAAAGGACACTGGTAGAACACAGATTTCTAGTTACTAACCATGAATCGCTTGTTTTGTACCGAAGATGGTAGCTTTTGTTTCTTTTACATTACAAGGCATGACAGGGTACACACGTCAGTCAATTCCTTCAAGAGAACGAG
Source organism: Eupelmus kiefferi (assembly GCA_030522745.1). Lineage (NCBI taxonomy): Eukaryota > Metazoa > Arthropoda > Insecta > Hymenoptera > Eupelmidae > Eupelmus > Eupelmus kiefferi. The sequence continues at coordinate 2,450 of JAPYZB010003408.1, read as the reverse complement.
CCCAAGAAGATATTGCATCATAAGCCATTAAAAGTACCACCATAATCTTATTCAACTACCTAGTAATGAAATGCCAACTTACAATTGCTTGATGCAACTGAACAATGGATATTCTTTGAAATTAAATAAATTATTTTTATCTCCAAAATACGTAATAAATGATATTTTCACCATTCTCACACAATTCACGCGATAAGGCGAGAAACTAAAATAGAATTTAAGAATTAACCCGACAAAAAACGAAAAAACTCAATAATTTGACCAGTAAAAAAAGCCTAAACGCAATCGAGCGCCTTTTTCGATCTCATTCACAAACAGCCCGCATTATTACAATCCACATAAACGCCAGCTACTTTATGACCAAATGCAAATACAGAAAGATAGCAGCGATACACTTCGCACTAATTCTTTTATTATACGCACGCGAGAGTACGTGCCTTTTCTACCTTTCTCGCAACAGTCCCAAGCGAGCGGCGCGGCTCGACAAAATTGCCGTACGTGCGATATATCCAGAGCCGCGCGCAAGTGCACATGATCGCTTGTTCTCAATATGCTCGAATAATTTGCGCACTCGCACAGCCACAACACGTCCGATCGGCTACTCGAGATCGGCATCTCACTTTCGTCCGATATATACCCACACAGACACAATCCTTATCCCGATCTTGCGCGCTTTGGCGCGATGCAGAAATTTACATTTCGTCAACGGCGGCCGGCTGTCGTTACACGAACGCAGATGCGAGCTGGCGCGAGTAAATTGGCCCGGCGATTCTCTCTCTCTTGCGGAGGTAGTCTCTCACCTGGCGCGAGCGCAATTACCGCGGCGGCAATTTCGCCGCGACGCGTGGAAAGTGTCGTCGTCCCGAGTGTATCGCGATCGAAATCGATATACGCGCGATCGAGCTCCGAGATGTCTGCCCAAGCGAGAATAGGGTCTAGAGAGAGAGTGAGAGAGAGAGGTAGGTTCTCGATAAGGACAAAGTCTCGTCGATGCTTATCGGTTCCGGCAAGCGGCACTGAAATGACTGTGTGACCGGACGCGAGCGACGGAAAGTCACTCGCGCTGCCGAGTAACTTGAACTATTGGGATATCCTTTCTTTTCTGTCCTGACTCTGTCTCTCGCTGTCTTTATTTTTTCCTCTCCTTCGTGCCTCTTTCGTGCCGTTCGTTTTATTTTTCGACGATTCAGGTGCCCGCGCGATGAAAAAAATAAAAGAGCCGCGAGATTATCTGGGCTTGATATCGCCGCTCGGCTGAAATTTATCGCGCTATTTGTTTATTTCGCTTTCTTTTTTACTCTTGGCCCTTTTCACTAGTTAGCGGATACTACACGCGCGAGGCTAGCACGCACGAGGGCCTCGAGGGACACGAGACGACGCTAAGGATAATCCGTCATTGTTGCAAGGTGCCGAGGATCGGAGGTTTCGTTGAATTTTGTACGGAAAGCTGCATGTTTTCGTTCGGCTGATCGTTAAACTTGTAATTGGACGGATCTGCTTAATTTATCGACGGGTTCTTTGCGTTGCTGTTGTGCAGCCATAATTGCGGTGAATTTATAGTACATTATTATTTGTATAGTTACAAAAGTTAATGTTTTTGGATAAGAGATAATTGAAAGTTTTTGAATCGGTATTATTTTTTTTTTTTTTTATTGTTTGCACAAGTAATCTGAAAAAATAATGTCTTTATATATAAGCATTTTCACAAAAAACTTGTAAATGATTAACGTCTTTATAATTGCTAAGATACGTAATTGCTTAGAGCTTCTTAGCTTATTAAAGCTATTTAATGAGAATCATGAGAGCAATTCATTATACCGCACAAGCAGCATTCAGAATAATCCTATCAAAGACGTCTGTAATGATTTAGCTGGGAGCTGTTCACTCCGTAATATCACGAAACGCTCATCATGAAATCAATGCTGAATCAGAATAAATTATTTGAAATATTTAAAATATAATAGTGCAATATCAAATAATGTGTTGTTAATAAATAAGGCAAATGTGCAGGAGACGGATTTTCTTGATCATTTGTTGGCTAATATAAGATTCTTTTTCTGTTTACATCTTAGCGAAGCACTTTATACAGAGATTTAAAGGTATACTATATATAGGTAAACGTATGTGTTATTACACCAGTATGGACTTTATAATGATGTGAGTATAAGCGACTTAACGATAAAATAATTATTTTATACAAAAATAATTTTAAAAAATGAAACAAAATTTCTATGCTGACTAGACGAAATAATTTCAAAACTTTTACAAAATCATTAAAAATCTATAATAATTTTCCTATCCCACTCCACAACAAACAGAGCTTCATCATTTAGCATTACATTCACACAGCATGCACTCAAGGATCAAACGAACTGCATCACACCACGTACACTTCTCCAAGCACTCCACACAAGGGAGACAAAGAACCTACTACCAGACAATACAACATT
>JAPYZB010003407.1:0-10292 GCA_030522745.1 Eupelmus kiefferi | reverse complement strand
TTTTCAGCATGTAACAATTAAAATTTAAACATTATTATGCATTCGATCTCTACATAACACATTAAAATATGTTACAAAAAATTTTCAAATAAAAATATTAAGTATTTGAGGAATAATAAACGTTTTTCGGCGTGGGGTACAACAGACCCCATGTGGCAATTACGTGATTTTTTTGAAGTGTGTCAATTGAGGGTTAAGTAGTTAAATAGATTATTTTTTTACTTAAGATTTATTAATACAAAATAAAATGTTTTTATTGTTTTTTTTTTTACTTGGGGGCAAGTTAGCTAAAAATTTAGGGGCTACGTTGGCACAACCATTTTGCAGTTAAATAATTGCTAACGTCATTTTTTTTAATTAAAGATGATCAGAAACTATAAAAGGAAGACAAATAGAGCATCTGTGCCGAAGTATATTATTTTAAAGGCAATAAAAAGTATTAAATATGATAGAAAACCTATCAGTAAAATTTCAATTACTTTTGGAATTCCCTTACGAAGTCTACCAAAGGCTGATAAAAGAAATACAAATCGTGCGACTCAAAAAAGAAGGAGCACTGCTATATTAACCAATTTGTCGATGAGGAATCAATTAGCTGAAGAACAAAAGAATACTCCAAAGACAAAACGATCAAGAATTAGTAGTAAATGATCAAAAACAAAAAATAAAAAGAAAAATAAGTGCAATGAAATATCGTCTTCAATAAAAAAAAAAACATCGGAAGAGATAACTGATATTGAAAAAGATTATTACTGTTTAGTTTACGATGGACCGTTTTCAGATAGTATTGAATCGTGGTTGCAGTGCCTTATATGTAAAAATTGGGCTCATGAAAATTGCACAAATAAATAGAAATATTTCACTTGTGACAATTGTAAAAATTAAATTTAGCAAATAAGAGTGATTTTCTAACGTTAACATTTTTTGCTATTATGTTTGTGTTTTCTGAATGTTTGTTACGCGTGTGATATTGTTAGAAACTATTACTATTATTAAATTTCTTTTTGTTATTATTGAATCTGCAAAATAATTTCAAAAAAGCCTTGATTTTCAAATGCCAACTTACCTCCATGAATTGGCAACTTACCCCCTATGGGGGCAGGTTGTTCGAATGTTCATGTTATTATAAAAGTGTATAACACAAAACCTTTTAAATTTTACAAATTCTTATATACTCTCATATATGCGCCGTATCGAATTCTTATTTGCAGTACAAGATTTAGTAGATTTGATGCATTATTATAAGAGAAAATTTAAGTTTTGTAAAAACTCGGCCTACTAGCCCCGCTCTCCCCTATATTTTAAAAATCAACGCAGGTTATTTTGCTCTAATCAGTAGAATGATTTTAATAATCCTAAATTTTATTTGTAAAAATTGAATTTATTGGACTATACGAACCAAGGTGTTAAGAATTAACACCTAATGAACACTAAATTTTATTTGTTTATTATTATTTTTTTCTTATAAGAACTAGGGTGTATTCTCAGTGTATTTATTCTTCCTGAATTTAAATCGCATTTTTCCAAAATAAGAAGATGATTTTAGCTGCACAAAACTGAATGATAATCATCTTAAGCGCAAAATGATGAAAGGAAAGTAGAAAATCGCAGTTCATTACACGAAATCTGCATGAATTAAATAATTATAAATTACATAGCATATCTTAAATCAATTAAAATAAGGATCAGAGGCCGAAGCGTAGGAAGCCCCGCGCAAGGCTGCAGTTGAAAAAAAGTGGCAAAAGTGCCCATGGACGAGAATAACATAATGGGAATTATTATAGAAGAAGAAGAAGAAGGAGGAGAGCTAGCAAGCGAGAGAAAGAGAGCAGAAGCCCGAACCGCGTTGGGGGCAGAGCGCATCTTACGTTAAACGCAAGACGGCCCCGCGCGTTCGTCGTACGGGACGTGTTATTAGCTCGCACCCTCATCCTCTTTCACTCACTCTATCTTCCTCTCTCTCTTCCCCTGGCCTCGATGTCTCTCTTTCGCCTCTTCCCCCTTCACTCCTCGACTCTGCTCCTTCCTTTTTCCTCGGGGCCTCCTCCGACTTCCTACGCGCGCGAGGGCTAGAAACGCGTTTAATTAACATAGCTCTCGCTCTCTCTGTCTCTCGCTGCATCCCGCGCTGCTTTTTTTCTCTTCTGGCTCTCGGGATTGCCAGAAAAGCTCGCGCGGAGCCAGCCGACTTTCACGGGCCATTGCACGTTACGCGCACGCGTTTTCTACGAGCGCAGGCGTGGTCCAATTTTCTCATCTCGCCCTCTTTCTCTCGCTCTGTCTTTCTCCTTTGTTGCTCCCTTTTTTTTCGGATGGTCGCTCTGCTCTCTTTTGCGCTTCCAGATTCTTAATGCATGTGTGTTGATGTGGTAGGCTTTGCTTTTTGAGATGTCGGGGTTCTATTTTCCATATTTATTTGCTTCCTTCCGTACTTTGGTTAAGAGAATTTTGGTTAATGAATTTTGAGCTATGTATAACAGTCTGGGAAACTTAGATGTTCTTTTAAAAGTGATTTTTTTAATACGTCCAAAATAAAGATTGATTTTGGATATACAATTTATTTTATTAGTAAAGTCTGCATGAGTTATTTCAAACTACCCTTGATATAATTAAAAAAATATTCATCAGTAAACCCTTGCGACTGAAAATTGCCTTGCAAATTCAATTAAAAACATCCACCCTCATACAGGCATAAAAAACTGCAGTTCATTATAGGAAAAAATTACGAAAGTTAATACTAAACGAATCTTCGGCGCGATTATTATACAATTTTCCAAGCGCAGCAGCAATATCAGACCGGCATAAAATTCGTTTATCCCCGTGAAAATCCCAATAGCACAGCCAGAGCTCCCCTCGTCATTTGCATTTTCTCATATTCGCATTTTCATCAGCGCGCTAAATACATCCATACGCAATAAGCCTTTTTTTCATTCCCGCCTTCCGGTTTTTCTCATTTTCCGTTCGGCCTCGCCAGCTGACGTATAGAGGGGCGGACCTCGCGACCCGCCGTCTCTTTTTCGAATTTTTTACTCCCGACGTCGCGCTGCAACCAAATCCCACAGCCATCCTCGGAAATGCCTTTCTGACGGATCGCTCGGCTAATTTGGGTTCCCGGACAAATTAGCGCGACAGCGAGCGTACGAGGAAACTTTTTCATCTTCTCCCCCCCCCCCCCCCCGTCCTCTCTTTCTTTTTTCTGTGATACGCCTGCTCTCTCCGTCTCTCTCGTCGTCTCCTCATCTTCTCGTCGGTCGTGCACGCGAAAAATCGAAAAATCAGCGTGATGAGGGCCGAGAGGGAACGTGTGTGTGTATACGTGAGCGCACGGACAGGCCGCGGCTATGTACAGCGACGGCCTTCCGTAATGATTCCTGCGGCCCACGGGCCCTTTTTTCCAAGGGTCCAGCCAATCCTTTTTTTTTCTCCTCGCTAATTTAGCGCAACGGTCCAACGATGCACTGGCGCTGATGTATATAAGCGAAATTTCTTGCTTACGGCTCGTTGCTCGTTTTTTTCATCCTGCGCACGGGAAGGGGGTAGGTATACGCTTCTGTTGTCGCTGATGTATACACGTACGCGCCGTTAATGCGGCTCTATTGACTTTTAATTACGGCTGCGCTTTGTTTTTCGCGGCCGCGCGCTATGCGACCGCTAGACAATAACGGCGTATAAACGCACTTTATGCAGCGCGGAGAAAATAAACAGAGACATTTTTTTACACGCGCTCGTGCAGCGAATGACGCTTTGAATTTGCTTTTGTAATTCGACAACAGCAATCACGGCCATTCAGGCCGGCCCGATGCTGAGCCCCGAGCGCGGAAACAATGATGATATATTTTCTGGTAAATAATAGAAAGCATCGGCTGCGCGCTGCGCTCGCGTTTTTCGATGGGAGTTTCTCACTTTGCCGGAATGAATTTTCAATTTTATTTTAATTGACAGGACTATTAGCAAACAAAGAATGCGGCAATTTCGAAAAAACGTTTAGATTGATTTTCACTCGGTTGAAATGTTTTGGTTATAAATGATGAAAAAACTATACAACTGTGTACTGTAGGCAATTTATGGATAAGCCAATATTAATAATTTCAAAATTTTACTTTTGATTACTTTATTGAAATATATCTGAATTTGTTTTTTTGAATTGTGCTGATAAAGTAAAGGTATAGTACAAATAAAATGTTTTACAACAAGATAAAAAAAGGAAAATTAGAGAAGATTCAGTGCAGCACAAGAGACCAAGATCGAGTGTCCAAATACATTAAATGTGCACAAAGAGAGACTTAGCATAGGCTTTTATGATTGAGCGTGTGCAAAATCGAGCTTTGCACACGGAATATCAAAAAATATTTCGTACATTATTACAAAAACTTACAAAAATCTGAAATTTCTTATAATTTCTTACATTTAATATTTTTTGTGTGTATTATATCGAATAAATTTCAGGGTTATAAGAAATTATAAAAAATATTTTAAGAATTTATAAGAAATATCGAAAATTGATGTAAAAGTTATAAAAACTTACAAAAACCCCCAGTAGAGACGAGAAATGTAAGTAAATTTACAAAAGGTACAAAAATATACACAAGTGCATTTTTTTGTCACAATCGAGACCTTTTATACCTTTTTGTACATTTATGTAGATTTCAAAACTGATTAAAAAATGATCTTAGTAGTTGATGAAAAGCTGCATACTTTTGCATACATTTATGATCGTTAGTGTTAAATGCGACCGTTAGATATTGAATGATATTGTTTAGAATATATAGAAGCAACGAGAAGCTACATAAAAAAAAATTATTAATTTTATAAGAATATATCTAGTTTACAGGTTAAATAAATCTTGAGAACGGTAAAAAAATATATAAAAAAATACACAAATGTGCACAGTATATAAAAAATGACAATTTTTGCTCCCAGTTAAAGCTATTATATACCTTTTTGCACATTAATGTACATTTTTATAGCTATGTGCACATTATTGTACATTTTGCACATTTGCATGTACATTTACTTTTTTCCACTAGGAAACTTACAAAAACATACAGTTTGTTACAATGATATTTCCATTACGGTTACAAGAAAATTCAAAAAATTTGTAATGTAAAATTAATTTTTTAGAACATGCATATTAAGAGGGATTTTTTCATAAATTTCACTTATATTTTTATGGTTCCAAATGAATTTTTGTGATCACATTATGAGTTTCAATCTACGTCTAAGTGGATTTTTGATTGAATAATATATGGATTTTTTGGCAAAAATCTAAGACAATAACTAATGAAAACTTATGAAAAAATTGAATATAAAAAAATTTTATGAATTTTTACTGTAAAAGTAGAAGTGGTAAGTCTACAACGATTTTGTATAAATCCACATGAATATCTAATTGAATTTTTCAATGCACCAAATTCCAACAATATTACTTAAAATGATTTGTGAATAGTTACTATTTCACAATCCAGATAGCGTAGTAAATTCTGGATATTACAGTAACATTACTAAAAGAAGTATACGAGTACTCACATTAACCAAGTTGAACCGAGTCAAGTTTCTTTATAATATGTAAACCCAAAATTTAATTTTTTGAGCACTCAAAATATTATTTGATAGCTACATGGAATAACTGAGTTATTCCGAAGCAGTCGGATCCTATTCTAAAAAACAAACTACTCAGGATAATGGAACTACAAACTACACAGGATAAAAATTTTAAGTTATTTAGTCGATTTCTCTATACATTAGTTAGCTGACGTACATTCAAATTATAATTAAAATTTTACACAACTAAAGGATAGAATAACATCATTTTTGGAGGTGCTCCGCTGGGGTGGGTATCAAAAAACCGAAAGCTCGGTTCAAATTTGCACTAAAATGTCGAATTTTTCTGAATCGAATCACACTTCTTACAAATGAGTTTTTCAACTTACATTAATAATTAGAATATCAAAATCGTCGACTGCTAAAGAAATATGAATGAAATAAAATCGAAATAGTTTAACTCGAATGGCTTTCGGCAGAAGAAGAGATTTTTTTTGACTAAAAAGTAGAAACTTTACAAATACTAAATACAACATTAGTAACTATATTTTAGATTAGTATTTGCGTTTGTAAAGTTTCTATTTTTTAGTAAAAAAAAATTCTCTTCTTCTGCCGAAAGCCATTCGAGTTAAACTATTTCGGTTATATTTCATTCATATTTCTTTAGCATTCGACATTCTAATTACTAATGTAAGTTGAAAAACTCAGATATAAGAAGTGTAATTTGATTCAGAAAAATTCGACATTTTAGTGTAAATTTGAGCCTAGCTTTCGCTTTTTTTGATACCCACCCCTCCGCTGCTTTGAGAAGATCGATTCCTTTTCAATATCTCAATGAATATCGATCAACCCTATCTGACTAGCGAATTGACATTTTTTTATTACTCCCACATTGCTGCTAAAAAGTTAAATGTCTACTTTTATGATCAAAATATTTGCGAAAAGTTGCTGAAACGTCAGTTTAAAGTATATCATATTTGTAACATTGTGCATAAATAATGTAATTTATTATTTTATACATTTTTGTAGCAATGTTAGAATACAATATAGAATAAAACGCAGCAATGATCCCTTGTGAAATCATAGATCGAGTTGTATATATATATATTGGTTACGTTTTAAAACAAAATAAAAGAAATAATAACCAAGACGAGTTGCATGAATTAATTCCTTATACCTGTGGTAAAATATGCGACGTTCCCATTTCAGGTGTATATATTCGAAAATATATTGTTCGCGATGGATATACATGTTTTTAAAGCAATGGTCTTTATAGCCATGATTTACAGACATTCTCACAAAAATCTTTAAAACACAAACATGAAATTTTATGACGTTTCAGCAATAATGCTGCAATATTCTAAGAATCTTTAGTATCTGCATTGTTTTTAGAACATTTTATTAATATACTGTGCTACTAATACGTGATTGCACTAACAAATTAGGAATAATTGTAAAATATATGAACAAACAATCTTTCTTTCGATATAAATTAAAAATATTTTTTAAATGCATGTCAAAAATAAATTGATAATTTTAATTTTACCAGAATAATGTTTATTTAACAAATCTTTGAAATAAAAACTACACCAAGAAGATAAAAATCAGAAATAAAAAAATGTCTCCCTCAAAGATGAGTATAAAATAATCAGAAATAATACTAAAAAGTAGTACGACATTGCGCAACTAGTGCACGAGGGAGATGATGTCGACGCGAGGGAAATTTGTCGCCCGAGTGAAGCGAGGTTTGACAATCACACGAGTCAAGATCACTCGAGTGCACGTGTGGCGTACGATATTTTTCCACATAAAGTACGGCAAGAGCAATTTTACGTTTCAAAAATGTACTTTACGCAAAATGTGTGAGAATCGTATATTCTATTATACTTATAGCTGTTAGATTGAAGGATTTTTTATAAAAACCAATGCATTATTAAAAGCTAATATAAGTCTATTCATAAAATAAGATCTATTCCTGAAATTAAATTTTTATGTACAAAGAAATAAATCTTATAACTTTTAGGTAAAAACTTGAAAATAAACCATATTCAAATTTTTCGAACTTGTGCTTTGTTAAGTTTCTGAATGCATTGATTTTGTTAAAATATTTTTTTACATTTTCTATTGCGTTGAAGAAAATATTACTTTTGTTTATTTTTAATAATTAATTATTAATTAATATTTCTAATAAACTTTAAAGGTTGAAAACTTATTATTTTATATTGTACTGTAAATAAATATCAGTAAATATTAGCCACGGATACTGAGGACATGATAGAGGATATTTATATATTGTATATATTGTATATTAAATATTTGACACTTCATAAATGAAACTTACTGTCATCATATGAATGAAATATAGTCACATTCTATCTACAAAATAATATTTATACGATCAAAAAGTAATAGTTTCTTTTCTGGATGAAACTAAACCAAAATTCCTTTATTCGATTCCAGTATAAAATACTCAAAACAAAATTTAATTTTTGCTTAAAAACGCATTCACGCTATAAACATATGACAATTAATATTTTTATCAATATTATTGTTTTGAAAATAAATTATTTTCTATCGTATAAAATTTAACTGTAGCTAGTACAATATATCATTTATTTTCATAATAATTTTGTATAAAAAGTTCACTGTCACAATGTACCATAAAACCTATTCTACACTCTTTTGTTTTCTATAATACCTATTTTTAGGAGTTTTCAATATCCTGTGGCAAAAGCAATATTGACGTAAATTTAATTTCCTTTCAGGAAAAAAGTAGTCATTTTGTAAATTTCATATCTAAAAAATTTATAGTTTTTTTAATTGAATATTTCAGCAGATGATAAATCATATAACTTCATTAGTTCACTTCGAGATAACGTAATTAGGATATATTATTCATGTAAAACCATATTTTGAACAATGTGCGTCCTTTTAAAAGGCTTAATTTTAAAAGAAAACGTACTATGGAAAGTATTGTCTTTATAAAATATTAGTAATTTGTTACTTTTTCTTTGAAAATAAAGATTACATTTTAAAAGATTTGATAATTCTAAAATATTATATATTGTTGATGTTTTTGTAATACATACTTCTTTAAAATGAAATATACATTTTTCTGAAATGTCTGCGAAATGAAATAATTATTAAAGCGAGAATATAATTAAACAGTTCTTAGTTGCTTTAAATTTAAAAAATAAAAACAAAACCAATTTTTGTACAAAATATTATTGTGGCGAGAAGTACAACAAGAGTAAAAAGCTAACTAACCGAGTTAAATCGAAAGGACTAATTAATTTTCCGAAAAGCAGAAGCGACCGAGGGGTGCAGTAGCCGAGCTTTAAGAAAAAAATCTCGTCAACGCGCAAGCCACACATGACGCAAAGTAGATCTTTTCAAGAAGTAATTAACAGCACACATGTCCAAGTCAGCAGCTACTTAATCATTGCTGAAAATTTCCTGCTGCATACGCGTCTGCGCGCGCGCGCGCTCGCATACGGCCGATTAAGCGTCTCTACGGAACTAATTGCCTCATTATCGCGACCCTCTTCGACTTTTCTTCAGCTGTGTAACTACCCTCGTTACGTTACTATTCATCATATTCCTGACTAACTATACACTGCACGCACTGCATGTCTAAGGCTCGAAAACAAACCGCAAATAACGCGCTCTTTCCGATTACTCGCCGGAGGGTCTTGGTATAGTTAGAATTTACTGGGCTGCTGCGATACGTCAATGTTTTTCATTCTTATTTATGATCTGTAGAGTACTTCCAGATTAGGATGATGATAATTGCGATTTTTTTCAAAAAGTAATTTAAATATTTTTGTATATATAGCAAAAATTGATAAATGATATTGTTCAGATAATGTTTCTGATAATATTTTGAAAAAGTACCGAATAAATATTGTTTAAACCCATTTACAATATATACTAAACATTAATAAGTGTCTAGTATATTTTATAGATTGACGTAGAAATATAGACCCTTTTGAAGTACTCGTTTCTTTACAGTTGAAAAAACATTTTTCAGAAAGAATATCACGTCTACTTCTCTTGAAGATAAACAAAAAAGTATAATTTGTCAACTGTGGTAATACACCGACAGCTTATTTCCAGCAAGACTTCCTGTTTGGACTTTTTCTATTTTTTTCTCTGGCTTCTTTTAAAGTAGCTTAAAAAATCCTTTTCGTAGAAAAAGTTTGCTCTCCTAGCTCTCTGCTTAGTCCATCAAGAATGAACGTTTATAAATAATATGTTTATATGCTTATCACATTATATCATAATAGTAACTGATTATGTTGTTACAATGTTAAAATAATTGAAACTATATTATTTTAAGTTATATAATATTCCATACTGGTATAATAAGTGAACTGAAGTTGTATAAACTCAAAACAAAAAAAAAACAAAAAAAAAAATATTTTTCATTTGTGTAAGAAATTAATAACATTTTGTATATTTTATTTTAAATTGGATTTTTTAAAGCAATCAAGAGGTTATTGTTTTTTTCAAGTTTATTATTATGAATTTAGTTTGTTCGTATAGAAATTTTAAAATAAATGCAAACAAACATTATTTTTAATTATAAATCAATTATAATCTTATTTTTGAAAAAACAATTTTATTTAAAATTTCAATTACACTTTGTTTTTAGAATGCGTGTCTTATAAGATAATTCTTCATAAGATAATACTTATTTAACAGTACAAAAAATAATCACAAAACATTAAAAATGTCCCTTCTTTATCAAT